>PVIR01029738.1:0-20843 GCA_004026965.1 Petromus typicus
TTTTAAAAAAAAATGTATCTGCTTTCAAAGCACTAATTATTGTTATCATCTCTGTAGTTATCTGGGAATCTATTTCTCTTTTCATATTTTTTCTCTAGAGACTTATTCATCTGCTTTGTTACCTACATTGTTACCAGATGTAGGCTTTGAATTATTACCCCCTCATTGCCCCTTGGGTTTGCTTTAGGTGAACTGGAAGTTTGGGCTTGCATCTTTCTTACGTCTCTTCTCATTTTCTCTTTTTTTTCCAGTTTAATTCTTGGCTGATGCATATACATTGCATACAAGTAGCTTTAATTCTAGTATTCAGAAACCTTAGGGCAGGACCAATTCTCAGAGATGTCTACCAGGTCTTTGAGTTTTGAGTCATTGGAAGATATTGCCTCTTAAATTTATTGGGAATGAGAATTTCTTGCCTATTTGGCTTAACCTTTGTTTTTTTGGCACTGGTCTATAGTATTGTTTAGGGTTCTTGGGCAATCTCAGTCTTGGCACACCAGGAAGAACAACTGATTAGAACAACTATGATGCTTTGGCTAAAGTAGTACAATCAGCAATAACAACAGTATCAAACACAGCCTAGAAAATGACAAACTGTGATAACTATAGCTTTGTCACCTTTAACCATATGAATGATATTTGTGGTTATATAACACATTTAAAACAAACCAGAAAATTGTACATAGTAGATATGTCCTCTGTATAGCAATTTTCACCCTCAGGGAAGAAAGTTTAAAAAGGGTTAAGGGGAAAATAATAGAGAAACAGAAGAGGAAGAGATGAGAAGTAAGGCTGGAGGGCAAAGGGAAGTTATGCAAACTTTGCAAAACTGGTGAAGAAGACAGGAGGGAAACAGAGGAAGGAAGTAAAAACAGAACAGAACAGAGCAACAACAACAAACTATAAACAATGTTTGCACATATAAATAAAAAATGATCAAGCAGAAAAGCTGAGGATTTAAGCTCAATAGCACCATGCCTGCCTCACAAGTGCAAGTCTTGAGTTTGATCCCCAGTACCTAAAAACAATAAAAATAAAAATAAAAAAACAAGAAAAGAAAAAAATAAAAGAAGAAAGATATTTTTAAAAGTCTCCATTTCAGGGGCCGGGAGTTAGCTCAGTGGTTCCGGCGCCTGTCTTGCAAGCGCAAGGGCCCGGGTTCGATTCCCCGGTAACCACATAACAATACTGGGTGTGGAGACTCACGCCCAGCAGCAACCAGTACCACATACCACAGTGCCGGGAGTGGTGGCTCACGCCTGTCATCCCAGCACTCGGGAGGCAGAGGCAGGAGGATTGTGATGTGAGTTTGAGGCTGAGCTCAGGGCCAGCATGAACCATAAAGCGAGACCCTGTCTCCAAAAACCTAAAAAAAAAAAAAAAAAAGTCTCCATTTCAAGGTCAGTCTCTGCTGTCATTGGTAAACAAGTTGGGCACACAGAGCACAGGTATGTGATAATTAATCCCAACCAGCTAGCCACAGAATTACAGCAGGGTAGTATATAATCCCAAAAAAGCCTGCATCTTTAGTTCCAAAGCTTAGGGTGGTCTCTGGCTGACAGCCTGAAACTCTATTTTTCAGCCTGCAACACTTTGTGCCTCCCACTAGCTTGAACTCAGCCCCTTGCTGGCTGCACACTGTCCTTCTGGACTTCCTGCTGACTTGGACTCAGCTCCACCTCGCCCTCATGGAGCCAGCCCACAGCTGCTTTCTGAGCTCAGCCCCTCTCCAAGGTAATGACTGGCCAATTGCCCTCTCCTGGGCAGTTGGAGCCTGAGGAACTCATCATTCACAGCAACCCAGTACCCTACTACTCTGCTCTGCTGCGGCATCTCCGTGTGGAGGCTGGGGTCACCAGCACTCGGGACTGAGCCACCTGTATTCCCATGAAGGGAGAAGGTGCAGCTCGCTATTTCCCTCTTCTTCACTCTCTCCTTGCTCTCTCCGTGGGCCTCAGTTCACACTTCACATCCTGCTGAGTCCCAGGGACCCATTTCCCTCTTTCTTATTTTCCTCACATTCTGCATTCCAGTGTCTGGACACCAAATCTCTGCTGTTCACCACTCTGCCATCTCTCTCTACTTTTGTAACCAAGAGTTATGACGTTAAAGGGAAAGCACTATGCATGCCTTGACGGTCTGTCACGGGCTTACCAACACTTTCTACTGTTTTCATGTGGTGGCCACATGTTTGTTTCTCAGCTGGCTGAGTTGTGAGCCAGAGAGAATTTAGAGGAGATGAGAGAGAGGAAGTCATCTCAGCTTTTCACTAAGTTATGTGACAATGTGACAACACAGTGTTATGTTTGTTCTCTGAGGTTGTAGATGTGGGTGGGTGGAGGGTGTCTATTTAAAAGAAAATAAATAGTACACAATGTTACAGTTCTAGCCTATTATTTATATTTTGAGAAAAAATTCAGGTCTCAAAACAAATATGAAAAAGTGGCCAATCTTATTCAGCTGTGAGATTTTAGCACTCATGTGTACAAATCACCACTATGTATTGTGAATGTGATAAATGTTTGTACTACAAATGAATACATGATTTCACTGATGGGAAATAAGTAGAAAGAGAAAATTGTAATCTACTCAGTTACTCAGGCTCCAACTTACAGAAAATGTACCTTATGTTTTAAGGTCTAACAAAGGAATTATTCGATGAAACACTAATTGTTATAATAATCATACTGAAACATGGTAAATGACTTGAAAATAGTGGGAATACTTCAGAAAGAAACAAAAATATTTTAAAGTAAGAAATAGAAAATACTTCGGTTAATCCTTGAAAACACTGATAATTAAGACTCAAAGAAAGTACATCAGCTCTAAAAGAATACCTGTACCTTTTTAAAATCAAGAGCATTAGGGTGGGGAACAGGATTATTGTATCTACGATCCAGCATGAACGTTCTGCTTTCCAAGTAGAGGCTGGTTTAGTCCGCCGTCCTAAAGGTATGCCGTCAGCAGCAGAGGTCTTCCCTCTGTGGAAGCTGCGGTCAGTGAACAGCAATTTTGGGCTTTTCTCTTCTGAAAAATAAGCTGTTCGCGGATTTTTTTCAGCTAAGAGACAATCATACTCTCTCCCTTCCTGCTTATCCTATAATTTCATCTCTATCAAAATTATACACATCTGATTCTTTTTATTTCACTTTCTTATAGAATTTGGAGGAATTGAAAAGTCTAGTCTTAAGCATTACAGAAAGTATAAAACGACAGGGATATTACTGGCTTTTTTTTTTTTTTAATTCACTGTTAACTTGCCATCAGTAGATTTGCACTTGGATTTTTATTTTCCTCATGGAGAAACAGATTTGCCCTTGGTCAGTTTCCCTCTAACCTCCCTTTGTGACTCAGGGCGCTGCACACTTACGAGCAGAGCAAACCTAACATGACTGAGAGAGAAATCCACCGCCCTAGATCCAGCATCATGTGGTTTAATTAGCTCAGAGAACCAGCCGCAAGGAGGCTCAGCATGTCAGGGCCCTTCCGCTGCAGAGCAGAAACTGAATCTGACTACAGAAAGCCACGAAAAACGCATTGGAAAAATGGAAGGAAAACCTGAAATACCAGGTCTTGGAAGGTACTAGTCTGAAACAACTCACGGGCCGAAACAGCACTGTGACTGATGCTCCTCCCCTTTCCAGTAGTAGTAGGAGAAGCAGTGTTTCTGACCATGTGTCTTCCTATTTGAGACTCCAAATCTAGGAAGTCGGTCACATTAGCCAAATCAGAATCTCATGACCACTGCCTGGCGGAGGGAGAACGCACGAATGCTCAGTTGGTTCCAGAATGCCACTGGGGAGAGGTTTCCCAAAGAACAAACAGTTGTCTTGGACAGAAAGTAAAGAGAAATGCATCGGAAATAGTGAAAGAAGCAGACACTGAAATGTGGCGATTAACGGGGGGAAAATAGAGCAAAGGAGATAAGTGGATGTCCACACACATCTAGACAAGTCAGTGACGAGACCAATGAGAAAGCTATCCGATCTAGTTATGTGCAGTAGTTTTGACTGTGTCGTTTCGTCGTGGTTTTCTTCGCGAGGCTTCCCGCCCTGCCAACTCTGAGCTGTACGCGAATCTTTACTCCATTCAGCATTTTATCCACCTACCCATACGCTTTCTCATCACCCCTACTTCTTTAAAAAATAAAATGAAACAAATTCTGACTCTAAATCTGTTTCTTTTGAAATTATTTCTATAGATTAAAAAATAAATGAAACAGTATGGGAGACTTGACTTTTAATGTTTGACAATAGGGATTTAAATGTGCAAAATTCAATGCCAGACCTCATTAGATGTAGAAGAAAAGGGAAAAGTCAGATAGAATACCCAAGGATGCCTTCTGAGAGCTCTCAGGCCGACCCGGGGCTCCCTCGTCCGCGTGGAGGGAGGAGAGAGCGGCTTTGCTCCCTTTTCTCAGAGTACAAATCAGGACATCAATTTGAAAGAGACAGGTTTGTTCACCGCCTCAGCGTTAGCAAGTTTTGTTCCTGTAAAAATTTCACTTCTGGTTATTAAAATATTCATTGTAGAAAACAGATTTGTAACCCATTTCTCATATTACCTATAGTCCGAAAAACAAAATTTGATATCCTGGAGTTTATTTGCTGAGGGCACTTCCCATAAAGGCGAATGAGTGCACGTTGGGAAATCTGGTTAACTCCTTTATGGATAAACATTAGTCACGACCGCCTCCCCACCTCCCGCCTTCCCGCCTCGCCTCGCCTCGTCGGGGCTGGTGACCTAATAGCATTTTTCTCCGTGCATACTTTGGCGTTGGCCCAGGCCTGGCTGTCGTCCCTGTCTGAGTCCTTTGAAATTCCTGCATGCTCGCCCCAGATTAAGCGGGAGCTCTCAGGACCAGTGCTCCGCGCCCGCCGCTCCGTTCTTCCCCCTTAAAGCGCCCTGTGCAACGTGTCTGGAGGAGGCGGGAGGCCGGGCGGGGCGGCCGGGCGGGGCGGCGGCGGCCGCGCACGTTCCCAATCGCCTTCCGCGGACAAATAGCGGGGGCTGCGGCTCGGGTGGCTGTGGAACGTGGCGGCCGCGCCACACGGTCGACGCTCCCTTCTTCCGCGCCCAGACGCCGCCGCTCCCGGGCCCGCGTCGCCGCCCGCCCCCCGAGGCCGGTGCCACGTCCCAGAGCCCGCGCGCGGGTCCCGCCGCCGCCGCCCCGATTCGGCCCTGCCAGGCCCCGCCGACGCCGCGATGCGTCTGGCCTGGGCCGCGTTCCTGCTGGGGCAGCTGCAGTTCTGTCCCCCGCTGCGCGGCGCCCCGCAGGCCCCGGGCCCGCAGCAGCCGTCGCGCGCCTCGCCGGCCGCCGCCCCGGGCGCCTGGCGCCACCGCCTCCGCTGGGAGAACAACGGGCAGGTGTTCAGCCTGCTGAGCCAGGGCTCGCGGTACCGGCCGCAGCGCCGTCGCGGCCCCAGCCCCGCCGCCCCCGCCGCGGACGGCGCCCCGCAGCCTCAGCCGCACGCGCCGGTGCTGCTGCTGCGCAACCACCGCCCGGCAGGCGGCGCCGCGCGCCCCGCGTCCCGCGCCAGCCCAGCCCGGGCCCCGCGCCCCGGGAACCGGACCGAGTCGGCGCCGCCTCCGGCGCGGGGCAGCCCGCCGCCTCCTCGCCTCGTGGACCGCATGGTGGGCGACGACCCGTTCAACCCCTACAAGTACTCCGACGACAACCCCTACTATAACTACTACGACACGTACGACCGGCCCCGGCCTGGCGGCAGGTACCGCCCGGGCTACGGCACCGGCTACTTCCAGTACGGTAAGGGGCGTTCGGTGGGTCGCCCAGACCCGACCCTGTCCGTCCGGCTTGGAGTCCCGGCCGGCCCGCGCCCGCCCCCGCTGCTCCCTCTCCGCTCTGCTTCGCCGCCCCCAGCGCGTCCCCGGTTCCCCGCCCGCCTTCTCCCACTCCGGGGTCCCAGTGGGAAAAGGGTAACCGGTGAGGGGCCTGGGGGAGCCGGGACAGGACGAGGGCGCGGCGATCTCACCGCTGCCCCTGTCGCCCGGTGTCCTTTAGGTCTCCCCGACCTGGTTCCGGACCCTTACTACATCCAGGCGTCCACGTACGTGCAGAAGATGGCCATGTACAACCTGAGGTGCGCGGCGGAAGAAAACTGCCTGGCCAGGTGCGCCGGGGCCCCGGGGCTCCTCCCTGCCTCCCGCCCGTCAGGGTCGCCGTGGGGCCGCGCGGACGGTTAGGGAGCCGCACTGAGGCTGGCTCGGGGTGGGCGGTGGAGCAGGTACTTGCGAGACCGAGGAGCCTCGAGGTCCTTTTCCAAGATGCTTAAACTTTGGAACCAACTTTCTGTAGAACTGTCCAGTGATAGAGATGAAAGCTAACGGAAGCGCGTGTTAATTTCTCTCCTGAAAGATCGAGGCATATTTGCCACTGTGGCACCTCTGGCACAGGGCGCTTTCCTCTCCCGTTTCAGGCCTTGATTGCTGGGCTGTGTTGGTATTACTTCTGGCAGAGTAAGATCAGGAACAACCACTTTGTTTTTGTATCAGTCCTGAAATAAAAGCTATTCTGCAATCTGGGTTCTCGGAGTTTGCTTTCTGGGAAACCAGCAGAGGGAGCAAAAGCTGTTCTGATCGGTCCCAGCAATATGTTCGATTGTAAAAGGCCACCTAGATTCAAACAAGTCCATAGAAAGTGAAGGCGTAGGAACACAGGTGTTTATTTTTACTTTTCTTCGGCTTTGACTCTCTGTGGTTATCAAGCTAAAGCAAGTAAAGAAATTCAGGCTTATTTTCATTCTTGAGTTCTGGGTCACACCATGAACTCTATAATATTAACATCATTGTTTTGAAGATAATGATGTTACAAAATTAAGCCTTTTTGGTTTTTTTAGAGTCAGTTCTTCACTTTACATTTTGATTGCCTATTTAATACGAAGTATTTTATTAAATTCAAAGTTTTTAATAAGTATCTATGAATCTGTTTTTTGGCAGGGAATCAAACTCAGGACCTTGTGCTCCCCAGGCAGGCGTGGTGCCACCGAGTTACATCCCAGGCCCTACACCATTTTTTATTTGGGACGATTTCCACGTCGGTTTTGCTCATTAATATGGTCACAAACTTGAAATTTTTTCTTTTTTAGGTTTTTTGAAACAGGGTCTCACTTTGTAGTTTAGGCTAGCCCTGGGCTCAGCCTCCAACTCACATCACAGCAATCCTCCTGCCTGTGCCTCCCAAGTGCTGGGATTACAGGCATGAGTCACCACACCCGGCACTGCTGGTTGCTGCTGGTATGTGGTACTGGTTGCTGCTGGGCATGAGTCTCCACACCCAGTATTGTTATGTGGTTACTGGGGATCGAACCGGAGTCCTGCGCTTGCAAGACAGGCGCCGGAACCACTGAGCTAACTCCCTGGCCCTTGAAATTTTTGTTAGATATAAAGCTTGTTTCTCACATATAGATTTCTAGTGTGAAATTTTACTGAATTTTTACTTTGGAAGTCTGTGAGTTTTCAGCAGTCATCAATTCACTCATTCACTAAACATTTCCTGATGTCTGACTAACTCCAGGACTGTTCTGAGAGCTTGGAGTTCAACTATAAACAAAATAAATGCCCTAAACAAATCAGCTGGTTGGGGAAGGGGATGACTGTAGGTTTGTCTTTAGTTAATATCCTCTGAGTATAATCATATTTCTTCTTTTTTGAAATCACAGTTCAGCATACAGGGGCGATGTCAGAGATTATGATTACAGGGTGCTGTTAAGATTTCCCCAAAGAGTGAAGAACCAAGGAACGTCGGATTTCTTACCAAGCCGTCCAAGATATTCCTGGGAATGGCACAGCTGTCACCAGTAAGTACAAGGCTGGCTGAGTTTTTCTGAGCTGTCCTTTCACTTTTCTGGTAATCACTGAGATGATGAATCTAAGGAAGAAATTAGCCATTGTTGGCACTTAGAATATTTCTATATTGTTTTCTATATGGTTGCCTTATTTTTGAATTAGAAACTCTTGCTAAGTTCAGCTTTCAACACGAGCAGATACAGCACCTGACTTCAGTAACAATATTTTACTAAACCTCATGACTTCTACAGGTGTCTGTTCCATTATAACCAAAAATAACCTACAGTTAGCATCAAACAACAGTGAAGACCACACAGAAGCCTTTTTTCCTGGTAGCAAAGTTAAAAGCTTACCATTTGGATAGATTTCTGTGCCTGAGGGCAAAATATTCTAGCCTGAATCTCTTTTTAAAAAGATAAACGTGACCTCTGTTTTAATGTGAACACGGATTTGGGAAGCAGGAAGTCACTGTCCTGATTATTTTCTGTCCTAACTGATACCTACCATCTCCTTGTCTTGTGTGACGGTAGACACTACCACAGCATGGACGAGTTCAGCCACTATGACCTGCTGGACGCCAACACTCAGAGTCGGGTGGCTGAAGGTCACAAAGCGAGTTTCTGCCTCGAGGACACATCCTGTGATTACGGCTACTACAGGCGGTTCGCGTGTACTGCCCACACACAGGTATGATGATGCCCCCAATCTCGGACCCTGGGCTGTGAAGACAAGAGTAATAGTGCAGTCTTGTTTTTTCTCCTGCCTTTTAAAAATTGCTTAATTTGCGGATATCTTGGCAAGATGAAGAATAATTGGGAAAAGGCAAGTGATGACTGGATTACTCTTACAGCATTTCCAGCTATGCCTGTGGCTGCCGCTCAAGTCACACAAGGGCAGTGTGTGCTTTTTTATTTTCCATAATGAAAAGCAGAAATTTGATATCTGAACATTTATGAATGGTTTACAACATCTGCACTCTGTATTTTTTAAATAACTATAGAAAATATATTTCTTTTCTCACCTGCAAATCATTTTTCCCATACATCATGCTTAAAATAGAATAATAGTTGATGTTAGCAAAGTGAGAATAAATAAATTGCTTGAGAGGCTCTTTAATCATTTTTAATAATGCAGATGGGGGGCCGGGGATATAGCTCAGTGGTTCCGGCGCCTGTCTTGCAAGCGCAAGGGCCCGGGTTCGCTCCCCGGTAACCACATAACAATACTGGGTGTGGAGACTCACCCCAGCAGCAACCAGTACCACATACCACAGTGCCGGGCGTGGTGGCTCGCGCCTGTCATCCCAGCACTCGGGAGGCAGAGGCAGGAGGATTGCTGTGATGTGAGTTGGAGGCTGAGCTGAGTTTGATGAGAGTTCAGGGCCAGCCTGAACCACAAAGCGAGACCCTGTCTCCAAAAAATGCAGCTGGGAACAGAAGGACATGTCTCTTTCTCCACACACATGTGTATTTAAACTTGTGGTGTAACTGATGGCAGATACCTTCCGATGACTTTCTGAAAATAACACTAAACTAAGCAGTTTGTGTGTCTTATAATTGGAAAATGTGTGTCAGTATTTCCATAAGACACTCTTAATGTGTAAAAGGATGTTATAATTTTACTCCAGCCCAGATCTTGGCAGAAGTAGTGAATGTATGAAGGGCACAAAAGCTTCAGCAGCTGGCATCTTGGGAAGCAAATTCCTGGGCTATGGCTAGAAGCTTTTTGGTGACCTAAGTATCACCATTACTCCTTTCCCTGAGTTTAGGTCACAGTAGCAGTTGGAGAGGGAAAAGAATAAATTTGATGTGTGGGATGTGAAGGGAGAGTTAATCTCCCCACGTGGTGCACACATGTCCGTACAGAGGTCTTCTTTTCATTCCATGATTTACAAGTTGCACTATGTATGCCAGGGACCGGGGTTTATTCTCCCCATGTAGGAAAAGATTAGCTGGGGGCTGCTCATTCTGAGCTGAAATGATAGAATCTGGGACTGTAGCCACTTACAGCACTCCTTGGTTCCCTGTTCCTTGGGATGATCCCAGTCCTGTTCATATTGTAGTACTTTCTCTTCACCAGACCATTGAACATGGATTTCACTTACAGAAAACATTTTTTTACAAAACTTTAATATTGACTTAGATTACTTGTACTATAATCCTTTTTTGAATGTATGCAAGAATAAAACTGAGTATAACTTCTTTATACTTTATATGACTTCACTCTTTTCAGATCACAAATTTACATACTGAATATATATGAGAACTAAAAATAGTTACTTAGTTACATTAGTATTATCAATCTTATGTAGCAGAAGGTTGCTTTCAGTTAAAATTAAATAGCTAATTTAGATAGCCTGGAATAACGTTCTATATCTAAGCTATTTTTGTGTTTTTGTCTTCGGATATACATGAAATGCCTATTTGTTTAATGGT
The DNA here is from genome assembly GCA_004026965.1 of Petromus typicus. NCBI lineage: Eukaryota > Metazoa > Chordata > Mammalia > Rodentia > Petromuridae > Petromus > Petromus typicus. The sequence continues at coordinate 10,242 of PVIR01029738.1, forward strand.
CTTAGTAATTCCAGTCTTATGTTTGTCTGTTTAAATAACCAAAACTCACATATAAATTCTACCCAGCTGAGTAAATTGATAGTGGTGATTTCAACATTTTTATATTTATTATTTTTGGAGACAAGATCTTGCTGTGGGCCCAGGGTGGCCTTGAACTCCTGGGCACAAGTGATCCTCCCATTTCAGCGTCACAGTGAGATCACAAGCATGCACTACCACATACAGGTTACTTCAGTATTTCCTAAGTACTTTTGCTTACTTGAAAGTAGTATTATTTACATCTCTCTTAAACAGCCATCTAGTCCAATGACTCTTTTACAATAGTGTGAATGTAGTAGTTGCTGAGACTTATGAGTTATGTATGATGTGCCAGAATTATTTGCTGGAATTAAAAAATTCTTTCCTTTGTTTTTAGTTTTCAGCACACTTTAAAGATATACGGACTGAGAAAGGGTTCAGGCAATTGCAACGCCATATCATTCTCACTGTTTTGGGGCAAATGTTTTTGGGTTCAGCCTCTTGGTGCTGTCATTTGCTAATAACACGGTTCTCCCCAAACTTTCTCAAAATAAGGCTGTAGCCAAACCAACATTTGTGAGGCATTCTAAGATGATCTTGCTATGTGTTTGGTGAGCAAGACAATCTTAAGCACCAAAGCAGTTTTGGGTGCTGAAATTAAGATTGTATTGAATATAAACAGCAGTTAAAACTTCTGGTGAATGGGCCAGGGATTTAGCTCAGTGGTTCTGGCATCTGCCTGGCAAGTGCAAGGTCCCAAGTTTGATCCTCAGTACCACATATCACAGTGCTGGGCATGGTGACTCACGCCCACCAGCAATCAGTACCACCTAACATAATGCAGGCTATGGTGGCTCACGCCTGTAATCCCAGCACTTGGGAGGTAGAGGCAGAAGGATTGCTGTGAATTCAAGGCTGATTTGGGCTACATAGTGATCTCAGGGCCAGCCTGAACTACAAAGTGAGACCCTATCTCAAAAAACTAAAAAAAAAAAAAACTTCTGGTGATGAACAAATCAAAATAAAACTATACCTAAAGACAGTAACTGGAGAGAACTTGTCCTGACTATAACTTTTGTGAGAATAAGGACCATGTCTTAATGGTGTTTTTCTCTTCCCTGCCTATAGAAGACAGTTTTACTTGGTGATGTGAATATCTTAGTAAATGAGAGTTGTTACATTCATCTATTTAGGCACATATCTTCCCCTTCAGTTCAACAAAAAATATTTGAAGGATTATGTGAAAGTGTATAAAGCAGTAGTTAAAAACAGGGCCTCTGGACCCTGACTAGTTAAATTTAAACCAGCTCAGTCACTCACTAGCTGTATATCCTGGGCAAGTTGATTAAGATAGTGTGTCTCAGTTTCTTTGTGAATAAAATGGAGATAATACTGGCTTCTGCCTCATGTACCTGTGAGAGTTGAGTGTATAGACGTGATATATTTGAAATAGTTTCTGGCCACATTTTAAAACTTAATAAATGTTAGCTATTCAAAGATGAAACAAAGATTTTACCTTAAAGAACTTCTAATCTGTAGGTGGATTAGTATGTAATGTAGTTATAATATAGAGTAGACAAAGATAAGTAGTATAAATGTATAAATCAAGTGTAAAAAATAATCATGGCACTTGGAGTTATAAGAACCTAATTTTTAAGAGAGGGAAATTGGAGAGAGTAATTTAGATCTTTGAGCTAAGTTAATTACTGAATGACATTTATTCCTCAACCAGTAATATTCTAGAATTCTGGTGAAGGCCTGTTCTGTGCCTTACAAGTGTTTCTCGTTGGCAGTTATGACACTGTAGAAGCGAGATGTGCTCCTTCTTATTTTAGTCCTGTATCTCTTTGAGCCAGAAGTGCTTTAGAGCTGAGTAATGTATAATTCTCAAGGGAGAAGAAATAGAAATACAGCTTTAGGTCAAAATCTGATAAGTAATAATTTACCATTTAACTTGCAAATAATAACACATTCCGTAGGATAGTCTGACCGTATACCACGGTTTTCGATGTTTTTGTTGATGTTTTTAGGGATTGAGTCCTGGCTGTTACGACACCTATGCAGCAGACATTGATTGCCAGTGGATTGACATTACAGATGTGCAACCTGGGAACTACATTCTCAAGGTAGAGATCTTTAATAACATGTCATTCTTTAATTATAAATCAATACGCCTTCTGTGGATTCAAAGGTTAAATAATCATTTTCTCGGGAACAGTTAGAATACCTTCAGAATGATTTCTAAGTAAAATGTTTTTGTTTCAAACAGTGTCAGAGAAAATGACCATTTCCTTCTATAATGTCTCCAGAGTTTAACCGCTTGCTTCACTTACACTCCTTTCTCTGCCTGATGTAGCTAAATCCCTTCTTAGTAAATCCTTTGCCAAGTAGAAAGTGACTATAGTGCCTTGTGATCAAATCTAACATAGAAGCTGTTTGTGTTACTCAGGTCAGCGTCAATCCCAGCTATCTGGTGCCTGAGTCAGACTATAGCAACAATGTTGTGCGCTGCGACATTCGGTACACAGGACACCATGCATATGCCTCGGGCTGCACAATTTCACCGTAAGTTTATTTGCTTAGCTAACTACTTTTCTTTATAAAGAATTTTGATTCATAGCCAGGAGTTATACATGATGTGTCTGTTTCTACTTCTGTAGCTCCTATGTAAGTAGGTCAGAGGTAAAAGTTGCTATGTAGTCTTCACTATCCAAAAGCTTATCTTTTTTATTTTAAATAATGCTAGAAAAAAGAGGATGCACAAGGTTTTGATCATCCCATAGCTTAGTGTTCAAGATAAAATATACACAGAGCACAGCGTTTACTGGGAGCTCGTGTTGTCAGTGTGTGAAATTACTCAGGATGCAGCGCGGGTGAGATTGTAGGAACCCAGAAGTTGGCTTTCCAGCCTCTTCCTTACCCTCCCTAACGCAGTGCTGGAGAGATTCCTAGAGTTTTGTAAAGCATATTTTGAAAAATGCCTCTCTAAAGTAAGCAACTGAAGTGCGCAAACTTTCCATCCTGTACAAATGCAGATCTCATATATTTGACCTCTAGAATATGTATTGAGGAAATATTCTATAAAAAGAAGGGTGTTGGGAACTGCGGATCAACGACCGGATTATTGCGGACACCTGCCCCACCCTGTGGGATTTTAAACTACAAGGATTATTGTACTAGGATTATTGGATTTACTGGAATTTAAGGATGTCTGCCCTGCATTATGGGATCTTAAACTACAAGGATTATTGTGGATGAGCGCCCTGTTTTACACATGCTAGGATTATGGGTATGGGGGCTTGGTACCAAATAAAGGCGCAGTGAGCTGGTGGGGGGACTGCCCCTTTCTGCTTGTGCATTATTTGGCTTCTACTGCCACTGCTCAGAGTAGCAAGAGTTGAGCCCAGGCTCAGCCTTTTCCTCAAGGTTCCAATTTTGTGTTGTTTCTTAGTCCTTTTGCTATGAGACTCACTGGGGACTCCTCTTACCCTGTCTCCCACAGAAGGGACTTATGGAAATTCTGTCATAATTTTTCTAGTCCTGAAACACTTTTTTGAATGAAATCTTAAAAGGAATTCCAGTGTGTAATTATTAACCAGGAGGTATTCTGATACAAATGATTCATGAAAGTTTGGTGGATTTGCTTGCTTGCCCATCTGTCCTGGCTACCCACACATACTACCTGCTCTGTTGTTGCTGTGTAATGGACCACAGCTCTCCTGTCCTTCCGGGGGAATAGCTGCACAGAGAGGAGAAGACCATTAGAGTGTGACTGAGTACACATCGGCTCTGCTCTGATGTTAGAAACTACCAGTCCCTCTGGGTTACTCAAAAAGTACAGCACAGCTACAGAAGTCAGGAGAAATATGTGTTTCATATAAAAACTGGGACAGGGGTTTTCTACATGTGAATCTGCAGTTCAGAGTTCCCTAAGTCAACCTTGAACTAGCTGGGTAGAACTGGCCTTCCCTGGACTCCTGGCCACAGGAAGGTGGAGCCAGACCGCACTCCATCCACACAGCCAGCACTGTGGCTGCGACTGCACTCACCTCGGGGGCCCTCTTCCCTCCTCACAAAAAAGAGGACAAAGGAGCATTATGTTTTATCATTAGAGACAAAGCCTCTGATAGCAAAAGGACAGTACTGAAAAATGCATTTTTTTAGACATGTTCACAGCACAGAAAACTGGACGGTTCTGTGGTCCTTAGTGTGGAATTGGTCAGAGAACATCCAGAGCCCTCAGAATGTCAGTGTAACATAATCTAAAATAATTAAGATCAAATTAATGCCTTTTCTAAGTCTCTTGATTTTTAATTCCATAATGTATGTACTCATTATCTATTAATTTACTCACTGCCTGTCACTTTTGCTTCTTGTTTGTTAAGGACTTAAACAGAAGAGGAATCCAGAGATACATTACTCCTAGTCCCTGTACTATGCCTTCATAGTCTTTTAACAATAATTCCAATTGCTTATTTATGAATCTCTCTGCTAAATTTTGTCTCCTGCTGCACCCCGTAGTGCCTGGGATCCAAACCTGGTCTAAGATTGTATACCATTGCCAGGCACAGGCCTGTCGTCTTGTCACTTCCTACTTACCACTCACTTCATAGGTAACTTACTCTGTCCCTTAAGGGATTTAAGATCAGATAGAGGGAATGCAAGAAACATGCACACAAATGTAACAGAGATGCATTAAGAAAAGTTCCACAGGGATAACCAAACTGCAGGGGGTTAGAAGGACTTCTGCTGTAGAAACTAGGTGACTTTTTAACTTTTTGGAGAAATTACAGTTAGTGTTTCTTAAGTAGACCATTTGTATCCTGTGAGTAGGAAATAATGAGAAAAGCGCAAAGCCCTTGATCTAAAAAGAAACCAAAACGAAGCAAAAGCTCTCTCCCTCTAGGAGAGTAATGCTTTGAATTTCACTTCAAATCCCCCTGCTCAAGCTCCTAGTGCAGAGGAGGGAGCAGTTTCTCTGGACTGAGATTTGCGAGTGACTTTGGGGTAGTGTTTGAATTGGGCCCAGAAGGCTGAGGACAGGACTCTGGAATAAGGAGGGGCACACTACACAGAGTCAGTGCCAGGAGCAGTGGCAGAGTGGGGCAAAAGTGCAGGGTGTGTTTGCAAAAGCCTCTCCTGGTTTGGCTTAGCATATGGTTCATGGAGTTGGTAGCTGGGCAGAAAGGACGGAAACCATCAGCTGGGACAAGGTCAGAGGGAGAAGAGCAGCACCTTCGTCCTGAGTGCCCTGGGGAGCCTCTGAAATGTTTTGAGCAGAGGGCACAACTTGCCTGAGGCCATGAGGCCACTGTGAGTCCCATGCAGACATTCTTGTCTTTTATTTTTCTTTTCTTCCCCTCCTTCCCGCATGCTCTTCCTCAGGCTCTCCTTCCCCTGTGATGACCCAGTGCTCACACCCCTCTGTTGACGCTTTACTCTCAGTTTTCTGTTTGTTTCTGATGCAAACCAGATACTTGAGCACATTCCCTGGGTACTAAAACCACCCAGCAGGTTAGTGCGGTCATGGGCGCACCCTCCCCTGCCCCTCCTTTCTGCATCACAAACAATACGTATGTTCTGCGTGAATCTGAGGCCTCTTTCAATTCTAACGTACTGTCATTAAGTTTGTTATCACAGAGCTAACTCTTTTGGAAATTGATAGTGTGTAATTTGGAGTTAAGATTTGCACTCTTACTCTCTTACATGAGGACCTAGGATCAGAATTTAAATACGACATGTAATTGGTCCAGTCTATATCTGAAACCAGTCCAGTCCAGTCTCTGGGAGAGACTGCGACGCTGTGATTCTCTTCTCAGTGACCTGCCACTTTGGTTCCTTAGAATGAATTCACTGGTTGGGTCCTGGTCTCATCATCAGTCTGGCATCACTGTTGATTGTTTCACAAGTTGTGCCTTTGACTCTAAATATCTAGACAAGACAACAGTCATATGTTCTCCCTACTGACACAGTTGCTTTCATCAAATCATTTATTAACAGTAATTTCACCAGGTGAGTTATGCTCAGATGGAGAGAAACTGCTACATAAAAAATGTTGAAAGTTTCACTTAAAATTTACCTATTATTTTCATTCACAATATTTTTAGGTTAATAACTTGTCCTATTTTGTTTTCTTACTGTAGGTATTAGCAAGCCAGCCTCCAGTGGATAAATCAGTGCCTGGTGTTCTGAAGTGAGAAAAAAAAATAGATTAGCCTCAGTAGGATGAACACATTTTGAAACAGAGAACAGAAAACAAGGAAGGAGTTTTTGTCTGGACTCTTTTACAACAAAGCACATAACTGGATTTTGAACAATTCAATCAGCACTATTTGGAAGTTTTTAGTATTTATTCACAGTGCTTTGTGAATTGACGCAGTATTTTAATTCTGTAGTTACATACTTGGCTCTTTCAAAGAAACTCCAGCTTTGTATACTTCTTTTAAAATTATAGTATAAAAGAGAAAATGGTTTTTGAATGAGCCAAAATTACTTCAAACTGATTATTTTCTAGTATTGAGACTTCTGTGAAACATAATAATAATGGGCTTTTATGTGTCTTAGTATTAATTAACTTAGAAATGATGCTCCTACTGTTTAACTAGATACAGACACATTTGGTGCTGTGGAAAGAACAAATATTATTACTGGTGTTGAGAAATATTATTTAGCAAAGAATATGTATTCAGATAGCTATATCCCTGTATAAAGTTATGTTTACATTTTCTAAATCAGCAGATAACTTTCTGTCAAGTACACAGTTTCATGTTCACTTGAGAGGACTTTTGTTTGGAAAGAATTAGGAAACTGAGCTGTCCAGTTCCTGTCTGATATTTGTGGATGCTGCCCTCTGCTCTTTTTCTATGAGCAGAAACATTTCAAGTGACAGTCTTAAAATTATCATTCTGGAAACTGAAATATATATATATATATATATATATGACAACTTTGTAACTGCGAAGTGTTTCCGTTAACAGATGTGATACATCCAGAAACAATATGGATTGAAGCATGTTGAATTGTAAGCCAACGATAAAACTTCCTTGATGCATACATAAAAATCACACCAAAAAAAATCACCAAAACTACAGTGTCTCTCAAATACTTAAAAGACAATGAAAAACATTGTTAAGATCTTCAACTGTCCTATGTTTTTTTAACAGTTCAGCTATTGAAAAGAAGGATAGTAAGAACTTGTAATTATAAACAATAGATAGCTATAGTATGCACAGGACAAGGAATATCATTTCAGGATATTCAGGAACTGGTCATACATGCTTTTGTGTGTGCGTGTGTCTGACATATAGTCCAGATCAGCAAGGTACATACTAGCAAGTACTACATACTTGAGGTGTTGGTGCATAAGAGAAATACTTTCTATAAATCAAGGACTACACTGCAGACCGAGACAGCTGTGAGTTTGTTCTAAACTGTGAACCTATGTGCAACAACAGAGTTTGGAAAATTGTTTTCTTAAATTCAAAGGTGCATAAAGAAATCAAATTAGACTCTTAATTTAGTGGTGCTTAGGCAGAAGATTTCCTGCATTTAATCAGTACTAAATCTCAAGCAAGATATTTGCAGTTCTAGAACATAGTAAGTAAAATTTTTAAAGTGAGTTGGCATTTTGTCTTAGAGGTCAGAGATTTGCGAAGTCGACACAATTACTAATAATTTTGCACTTACTGAGTACATAGCATGATAAACGAGAAAGTGATCAGAGGGTGGATAGTGTGGTACTCACAGTCCCCATCTGCCTCCACACACTGACCAGTACAGATGGGACGTTCCTTGAGCTAGGATCTCCGCTATGTGAAACCTGTGCCTGAAAATGCTTTTTAGTTTAAGATTGTAGAATGACTGTTTCAAAGTATATTCTTTTCTAGTAGAGATATTTTAATATAGTTGCTTAAAAAAAAAAAAAAAACCTACTGTCAGTATTAATACTGAGCCAGACTGGCATCTACAGATTTAGTATCTGTTGTATTATAAAGATTTTTACCCCTGAGTCAAAACTAGCCAATATCAAGGCCTTTGGATACACAGGAGAAAATACGCCTGTTGAAATCTCATTAAGGTCTTTTATCTGTCTCTCCATCCATCATCGTTTGAAGACCTAATATAACTAAGCCAAGCATTGCTAGGCACTGGGACGCACAAAACTGTCTGTCTCCAACTTCAATAAGTATAAAAATGTCATTATTACCCATTAGACTCATCTTACTTTATTTTTAACAACTAAATATTTCCATATTTATAAAAATAAATAATTATATGCATATATGCATTTCTCCTAATTGAAACATTCAAATGCCTGAAATGTCTTTATTAAATATAACATTTACTATTTGGTTGATTTGGCAAAAAAATTTTCAGTTAGAAAGCTAAAGATTCCTGTTTATTCCTTTTGTGAACATTCCTACCTTCTCCATCATCCTTAAACACTTAGAAATAACTCATAAGTCTTGATTTGACACTCAATAGTTTTCCATCTTAAGAGGTCTTTTCGCGGAATAAATGTCAAAACTCAAAGATAATGAAAACTGGTGAACATTATTATCAAGTAACAATGTAAAGAACACAGTTCAGTCTTACCAAAAAAAGGGGGACATAGAAACAGTCCAAGACCTGAGAAGAGACTAGCTTTCACATGATAATGGCTGTGAATAAGTGGAAAATAATCTAATAAGCTCACTGTCCACCACATTAGTGGTTTTGTAATTATTCAGACCACAGTCTGCCTTAAAGCCATTTTGGCCTTCGAGACTTACAGTCTCCCAGCAGCATCATAACAGATAAATATGCAACCTGCCTATTTCCAGAAATCTTTATTTTTATATGATAAATTTATTTACAGTTTCTAATTATTCACTAGGAATGATTTATAATAATACACTTTGCTGTTTGAAATTTCACCAATAGTTATATTCCAGATACTCAAATTTTAGAGGAAACATAGTTTACTAGAATTTTCCTGATTCTGACAGTAATTTTTAAGAGAATGAAATCTTGGTCTTAAGATATTTCATTTTTTAAAAATTTGCTTTGAGGGCCAGGGATACAGCTCAATGGCTCTTGCACCTGCCTCGAAAGCACGAGGTCCTGAGTTCAATCCCTGGTATAATAAACTTGCTTTGAAACTAACAGTATGGTAAGGGATTGAAAGTACCTTGTCCTGTACTTTTTTTATTTTTTTTATTTTATTAACAATATATTTAATCGACAAATTAAGTTTCATTCCCAGGGACCCAAAGTTCTGGGCCACTTTTGAATGCAAAGCATTGCATTCATCCTTCGGACTGAAATGGTGCTGAATTATTTCAACTTGAATGTAAAATGCAGGAAGGGTTAGCACATGGGGTATAAACATACAGTCAGTATATAGCTGCTTGCTAAAATGAAGCAACATGTCATTGGGTAATATGTTTTTAAAGCAATTTTAGTTTCTCCCAAATTTTTCTGTATTCTTATTTGTTAAAACATTTGTAATTTTTTTGAAGAGGTTTTATTTTAAATGCCCAGACACTGGCTTTATTCTTCTCTGCATTTTCATATCCATTTATTATTTTACTGTTTCATAATCTGTTATTAGATGACTATACTATAATTGCAAGATTATCTAAAATACCTTGAATAAATGATTTCAAGTGTCTCTAGTGGTCATTTGTTTTTATATATAAAGAAATGAATTTCATTTTAAGTTAAAACATTAAAGCCATATGTGTGGGGCTGCAGATGTAGCTCAGTGGTTCTAGCACCTGCCTGTAAGCACAAAGTCCTGAGTTCAGTCCCTCGTGACCACACACCACCACACTAGGCGTAGGGACTCATGCTATAACCCCAGCACTCGGAGGTAGAGTCAGGAGGACTGCTGTGAGTTCCAGGCTCTCGTGGGCTACATAGTAAACTCAGGGCCAGCCTGAACTACAAAAGCGAGACCCTGTCTCAAAAGAAAAAAAGCCATATGTATGCTAGGTGACAGAGATAATGCATTTTTACAGCTTATGGTGACCCTGCATTGAGCATATCTGTCAGCACCATTGTTTCAATATTTACATACTTTGTGTCCGAGTTAAGTCCTATAGTAGCAATTCTCACCATATCCCAAACCTTTTAATTACTGTATCTGTTATATCTGCAGTCGGTGGTCTTTGATTACTATTGTTTGGGTGCTCTGTGCAAGACAGAAAAGTTAACCAATGTGAACATGTTCTGACTGCTCCATCAACCACCTGTTTCTCCATCTCCTTCCTTCTCTTTGGGCTTCTCTATTCAAATATACAGTGACAGTGAGATGGGGTCAGTTAATAACCCAACAATGGCCTCTAAGTGCTCCAGTGAGAAAAAAAAAGTCCTGTGTTTCTCAGTTGATATAAAAGCTCACTATGGGCCGGGGAGTTAGCTCAGTGGTTCCGGCGCCTGTCTCGCAAGCGCAAGGACCTGGGTTCGATTCCCCGGTAACCACATAACAATACTGGGTGTGGAGACCCACACCCAGCAGCAACCAGTACCACATACCACAGTGCCGGGCGTGGTGGCTCACGCCTGTAATCCCAGCACTCGGGAGGCAGAGGCAGGAGGATT
>PVIR01029739.1:0-20861 GCA_004026965.1 Petromus typicus
TTCTTAGCTGCTCTTACTTCTTCCTCTGAAAAATATCTGTTCATTTCAGATGCCCATTTTTGAATTGGGTCATTAAATTTGGGTGGGCTGATTTTTTTGAGCTCTTTATATATTCTAGATAATAGCCCTTTATCTGAGGAACAGCTGGTAAAGATTTTTTCCCACATTGTTGGCTGCCTGTTTGCACTGTTGGTGGTTTATTTTTATTTTTTAATTGAAATCTTTATTGGTACATTACGTATACACATCATGATTTCACTCCACAATGATAATTTGTACCAGTTTATAACATAACTTAATTTTATTTTTTCCCATAGCCTTACCCACCCTACCACCCTCACACCCTATATACATAAACTTTGTTTCCTTTCTTTTTTTTATAATCTCATTATTTCCCCCTTTACCCCATTTCACTTTAAGTATTTTCTCTTTCATAATATATAACATACATTCTAGAACTCATTTACATCTCTATTTTCTCATACCAGAGAAATGATGCAATATTTACCTATCTGTGACCTATTTATTTCACTTATGAGGTTACCCTCAAGGTATGTCCATTTAAGTATAAATGATTCAAACTTACCATTTTTTATGGCACAGTAATACCCCATTGTGTAGGAGAACCACAGCTTTCTTATCCAGTCTCCAGTTGATGGACATTTGAGTCATTTCCAAGATGTAGCAATCACAAACTGAGCTGCTATAAACGTGGGTGCACATATGTCACTGTGATATAAGTCTTTTCATTCTATTGTGTATATACATAGCAGACCAATGGCTGGGTCAAATGGGACCTGCAATCCTAGCTTTTTGAGGAATTTCCAAATTTTATTATTAGCCATGTTTCTACAAGTTGGACAAGCTAAAGTCTCCCATAAGTAGCCATGAGATGAAAAGTCACCCTGAATCTCACTTATTCTCACATATTTTTTTTCCTAAAAGAATGTACTGTGACTTCTTTCAATTTATTTTTCATGGTGCACAAAATTTTTTCACTTATAAAGGAGAAAACTTAGCCACAAACAAATGCTTACTACTGAATCAGAGAATGGGATTTTTAACGATGCCATAGGGATGACATTTGAAGAATTATTTTTAATAAAATACAATTGAAGGGATACTATTTGATTTTTCCAAATATAAATGCATGAAAGATGTAAATATGGTCTTTTGGGCTTGTGTAACTCATGTTATGAGCTTGACTTATCCATACACATGAAGTCTGCAAAGTGCAGAATTAATCTCTTAGGCATGTTAATGAGTTTCTTTGACAAATCTTATTAACTGCATCAAAGCATTTAAATTGCAGATACTCTGCCAAGTGACTATTCCTAGGCACTTGACAGAACCTACACCGGAGTACCAGATGCTCCTTAATGGAATATGACTATGCTTTATTTTGTGATTTTTTCAGTGTAAGATCTTTTTTCATATTGTGCTGCTTACAGAGGAAGGAAAGAGACAAAGAAAAGTATAAAGAAGAAAGGAAAAAGGAAAGGAAGAATAGAATTGGGGAGAAGAATATGAGGACAGCTAATCTTACTTTTCAAGATCCAGCCACTTATTAGCACCTTTTAATTTCTATTTTTTTTCTTCACTAACACTTATTTGAGAAAAAATCATCATGTCTCCTTAACAATCCCCATTCTATTCATATATCCCTCTGTGCCCTACTCTCCTTTTAAATGTGAAAATTTCTTTTCTTGTGAACTTTTCAATGCACTATATATTTAAATTATTTGGAATTGGAATACTTACTTTCATGTTCCTCAGTTTTAATATAAATAATGTTATTTTTTCAATCCAGATTTTTTTAGGTAAAGGAAGTTATTTTGATCTCTTTGAATTTGGGATTTTTTATAACTGAAGGTTGTAATGTGATAGATTACTCTTTTCACTAAACAACAGTAAGAAATTTTATTAATGGAGCCATTCCCCAGTGAGGAAGGAAGACAAACTTTCTTCTTTGTCACCACAAACCCTCAACCCAGTTCTGTGCCTCTGTTCCCTTATTGTAAATTTCCTTCAATAGGAAGCTACAAATTGTAATGTTGTCATCATTTCTCTGAGTTCTACAATTCATTTTTTTATCTTTAATTCATTTTTGAAAGTTATCATTCTATTCGCCTTTTCTTCATGGAATCACAATACCTCACAAGGATAATGTAAAGGAGGCACAGGTTTATTTTAGCTCACAGGGTAAGGAGTTTCAAATCACGGTTTGCAGGCTCCAGTGCAGGGATGACCCTGTGTGAGAGCCGGCCATGAAAGAAAGCTGCGAATTTCCCATCAGTTAGGAGGCAGAGCGAGAAGCAAAGATCTGGGGAGAAAAATGCAGGATTCCCGGTAATGCCTGAGTGACCCGTCTCTAACCACACCCCACTCCGGAATCATATGCTCAGTTACAAAACTCATTAGTGGATGAATCCATTGATTAGCAAAGATATCCAAGAAAGGCTCCACCTCTGAGACCACGTGAGCTTTGGAGGACTTTCCAGGACGAAGCCTTAATTATTAGGTTACTGTTTTACATGTATTTTTCATGGGTTCTTTGATACATGTAGGTGATTTTGCTTCATAAGAAACTGTCCATTTTATCTTTGCACCCTAATTGGTTGCACTATAATTCTTTATAGTAGTTTTTCTATAAATACACTGCAATGTTACTAGTTTGGGAGGAAGAGCTGTAACTTTTATTTGCAGTTTCAGTGATCTGTAGCTTCTTTTTTTACTATATAACTAAAAGTTTATCAACCTGGTTGTATTTCCAAAGGGACAGTTATCTGTATTTTTTATTTGTTTGTTTGTTTGTTTGTTTGTTTATGACAGGGTCTCGCTTTGTGGTTCAGGCTGGCCCTTAACTGATGATGTATCCCAAGCGAGCCTTGAACTCACACCAATCCATCCTGCATTGTTGTATGTGGTTACTGGGGATCAAACCTAGACCCTTGTGCTAGCAAAACAGGTGCCAGAACCACTGAGCCAAATCCTTGGCCCAAGGACACTCTTTTTTAATGAGATAGAAGCCATGCAAAGGAGGAAACTGTAAATAAATTGTTAATGAAATAAGTCAATGTCAGTGACTATATACTGCATGGATTCAGTTATATGGCATTCTGAAAGAGGAAAAATGATAGAGATAGTGGGAAATATTGGGGATGACAGACATTTGATGAGGAGAAGAAATGACTAAGTACAGCACAGGGAAATCAGTAGTGAAATTGATCTATATGATGTTGCACGGGTGGATACATGTGTTGAAAGTTCATAAATAAAGTAACAGAAGTGAGCTGTCATACACTCTGTGGACTTCAGTGAATAATAATGATCACTTTGGGATCATCTATCTCAACATTTATAACACACTGATTCAAGATAACTAGTAAATAGACACAACTGTGCATTCTGATCAATTTTTTCTAAGTAAATCTAAACCTACTCTAAAAATAGACTTTTCATTAAAATAGTAAAAATTAAAGATCATTTACTTTTCATCTGAAAAATAGGATAAAAACTACAGTAGTGTAAGGAGATGTGAAAATACTTTTCAACTCAGAATAAATTTTTTCTAATAAAAATGTTGACCTGAGGTGGGGCTATGGGAAAAAATGAGAATTAAGTTGTGTCTTATACTGGTACAAATCCCCATTATGGAGTGCAATCATGATGTGTATATTTAATGTACCAATAAAGATAATTAAAAAAAATGTTGACCTGAGTGCACACAGACTCATTTTCAAAATAATTTCAGAAAATAATATTTCCTATTTTGTGAGAAAATAATTTTGTTCACTGTATTTACTTTATAGTTTAACTAAGGAACTAAACTAAGTTGGAGTATTAGCCCTGCTTCACATAATGACTACTTAGAAAAATAGTCAAAGCAATATAAGATAAAGATTAAATTGGCATGCACACCAGTGATGATTTTGTCAATCTTTTGTATCACGTGCACAGCATCTGTACATTTTATTTTGTATTGATCCAAAACAAACAAACAAAAAATCTAAGTAAATCAAGACAAGAACTGGATGCATTTGTACCATATATTTTTCTTCAAGCTCAACACAAACACAAAGTGATCACCTGCAGGGAACAGATGTGGCTGAGCACAGCTGGGGTTTGCTCTGCAGGAGTTCTTGCTGTGCTGGGAGAGCCACAGGGACCGATATCTCAGCACAAATCTAAACTCATGGTAACACGTTCCTGTTTTGGTCAGACTTGCTAGGAAGTTCTGCATAAGATCGTCCTCCCTGACACACACACCTCCAGTCTGTCCAGACCAGCTGTTGTGAAGATGATACCAGGAGGAAGCCTCATGACAAATGAAGCTATGGAAGGCACCTGTGCATGCCCCAGGGGACACTTTTACTCAAAGACACTGAAGCTAACGATAAAGAAGCTAGGATTTGTCAAGCATTATAAAGAGATGATCATTCAGGTCAATCGTTGCATAAGTTGCCATCTTTACCCTTACTACTGTAGTGATAAAGCCCGTATTGTCTTCATTTGATGTGAGCCAGAAGTGAGCCAGACCCCAGAGAGATTAGTTTACAAAAATCTAAGGTCAATCATCAAGGAATGAAGGAGCAAGAAAGTGTGGAGCCAGACCTATGTCCAAAACATAAATTCTTTGCAGTGCACTGTATAAGAAAAGGTATCCTTGCTGTAGTGAAAATTTGAGAGACCTATGTGGGAAGAACAGAACTGGGCACTCTGGATGTGTGCCTTATTTCCTTAGGTGACATTATCAAGTGTGCAGAAATCTGGGCAACAGCAGTGGCATTAACTGAAGCAGTGTTGAGACACAGATCCACAGATTAATACATAGACTAAGCATTTAAAGCCAATTACATCACATAATGAGTATTCTTTTAAAATCATTGATTACATCACCTCAATTTATGAACTTCATTCTTTCTATGATTCTAGTCATCAGCTAAATTGGATGAGAACTAGATCAGATTTGCCCATAAAGTAAACATTGAACTTAACCATTGAATTTGATTTGCTTCTTGTTTGACTCAGTTTGCAACAAGAATCATGGAAAGAATCAAGTTTGTGAACCCATATATATCTTACAAACATGAAAATGACTTCCCAAGAGGTTCACTGATAGGTTCTTGAGGTAAAGCATCTATACCCTGAATAGCTGTGATACTACAAATGCTACAATATTATATCTCAAGTAAAAATGAGAAGGTTGTTCTATACTTGACCTTCTTGTTTATAGAAAATTAAGGTCATAATGAATTAAACATGACTGTTTTGCATTTTTATCTTGTGTTTATCTCATGTTTATAGCTGCAGAATTTTCAATGTCAAATTATTTTGGCAGCTGTATTCATTGTAGATCTTTCTTCTTGTTTATTTGTATTTTTCATAGAATATATCATAGAAATAGAATCAAATTTCAATAGTCTAGTTGTTTGCAAATGTTTCAGAAATAGCTCACATTAAAATATATACTACATTCCAGATAAATCTCACAAACTTTATTATCAATGAATTGTTTGCTAAAGTTGATATGGAGCTTAGATGTTGCTCTAAAAATTCATGAACTCAAAAATTAATGAAATAGGGAAACCTTGTCAAGGACAAGCTATGTGGTCATTCTGTGCAGTATGAATATAAATGGCTCCAGCTTCTCTTTCAGCTAATATATGAGGCTATCATCTTCACCTTCAAGGAGAATTTCTTCTGAACAAATAAATTGCAGTAATTATTCCCATTCCTACCTCATTGTGGAAGTTTTTCATAATTAAGGGGAAAATGTCTAATGTACCAAGGCTCAAAGTTGCCTTTCTAAACTTTCTCACATAGTCCATTTCTCCATCATAAAGTTCTTCTTACTATGGGGCAGGTGTTACTCAAGTCATGAGTTAAAAATGGATGGGAAATTTAGCCTTAGAGTGGCTAGTTCCAGTTAGTGAATAATGACAATAACATCTCCAATCTATGTTAATAAAAACAACATAAAACACATAAAATTTGTTGTCAAGAGATGAAGTTCTATTCCACTATAATCTTAGTATACACCCAGACAGTTAATATTTATTTTTTGTTTGTGTTAATAACATTTAAATTATATCATGCATTATTTTCATTCCGTTAGAAATTAGGGAAGAGTAGAATTAGCCCAAATATTCACAGTACTAATTAATTTGGCCTCAGTCATTTTCAATTTAATGTCAACTGTTTCAAATGATATGTTATTTCTGGTGAAATGTCTTTCTTTGACTCAGGTTTGCTTTTAATTACTTATTCTTCTGCCTGATGTTAGATATATTAAGGCTTTTATATAACCTGGAAGAGGCAGGGCTTTGCCTTATTTGTTATAGGTATGGGATGGATGCACTCTCCCAAGGATTGCTTGTCCATATCACTAGACAATAGCAACAGGGAGCATCCTAATCAGTAAACTTGATATCCACCCTGAAATCCTTGACTTTGAAGTACCTTAATACACATTTCTTTCTTAGCCCCTGAATCATGTGGCACACTTGAGCCCCTTCACAGTCACTTAAAGAAAGTTCTGAATGTCTGACATAGCTGAAAAGACTTGTTTGTCAATGTAAAATTAGTTTCCCTCCTTAGTCTCTGAATCAAGATCAACAACTCAGAACTTTCTCCAAATTTCCATATTGAGTGATTTTCACTCTTAGAACTTTGGATTAAAACCTTTCTTCAATTTTCTCTAATATTTACTCCATAGTATTAGCCTAGAAGTGACACTCACTTATGAAGTATTTATGCAGATTTATAATCTGTATTTTATTACAGTCCTATAGGTTAAGATCCATGTTTTGTAGGAAGCAAAATAAGAAAGTGAAAAGTCAAAAATAAAAGAAAATTAATATCTTACATACATAGTTTAACTAATCCATGCTTAATATTTTGTATCTAAAAGAAATAGAAGCATAAAAATCCCCACATCCCATGTTTTTTGTGATAAGTAAGTGAAAATGCATTTTTACAGTAAGTTAATGAGCGATAACATTCTTCTTAATACTATTGTATTTATTTATTTGACAGAGGCAAACATGATTTGGGGATACTCCATTGCTAGATTCAACTGTAAAATAATAGTCATATTTTTTTTAGATTGCATAATTACTTTATGAATACTTTTTAAATAAAACTTTCCAGGAAGTTATAGGTGTGATTTGAGGGGGTGGATAACGGAAGCTCAGACCAGTAGGATGAGTGTGCAGTCACCACGCCGACTCTGGGAAGGTTTCACAGAACACTTCTGCTTTGATTTCAAGATACACACATTTATATGGCAAATGGTAGGGGGTATTACCACACAGGTCGGATGGGTTGAAGCATGCAGAGATACGAGCAGTTGTGGATTGTCTGAATTGTTTGTTTGGCTGAGGAAGGAGTCACAATAAAGCAGGCTGTACTGAACGCTAGTCTAGCCAAGCCTGGTTTTTGTCTTAGGAAGTTTCTGATATACCAAAAAAAGGAAAAACAGTCTAGAAAACCTATGTTAGATATAAATGATGTTAAGAAATCAGCAAAGAATAAAATCTTGATATCATTATAAATTGCTTCTTTGAAAATCAGTAGATTGAGTAGTCCATTCAGGGATATATTATTTTTATAGTTTTATTTCTCAGAACAGAATCAAAGTACAAACTACATGCCCATCTTTGTTTGATTCTATCCATCGTTTTTTATATGTAGAGCCTATGCTAACAAGATATGACTTCAGGCAGTTCAAAGAGAGAATAAATTTGTGGGTTTTAGAATAGTTTCCAATAAAAACAAAAGTAAATAACAGGGCCCTGGACGTTTCAAGTAGATCTGAAGGTCACCTTTCAGTGTTGGATGTGCTACCCCCCCAGAATTTCATTTGAAGATGCATGAAAGACAAATACACACAGACAAGCTACCTATTTGTCAGATTAGAGATCAACATGGAACATGTCCCAGCCCCTGGAGGAAATTATTATAGCAATGCCATTACTAGTTGATAGAGAAATATAAGTCAACTCTATTTAAGTCATGTTTTTGATGCCACTGATTTTCAGGGGATGCTCAGCAAGACTTTGACCTGACCTAACATTTGCCCTTGGGGCAAAGCTGTGGATATGCAACCAGGAAACCTATCCACAGTTTCATAGAATTTCTCCAAGCAGCAACAACTATGGTCATGTGCTAATATGACATACACGGTCCATATTTCTTGTCTTTTTCAAATGTATTTAATGACCATGTATCTTAATAAGAAATAAGAATATGGACTAAGAAGACTGGGTACAATCTCACTGAGACTTGAGAGTTGAACATTTCAAAGAAACCATTGAAAATTTCATGGGAGGAAAAACACCTGGTTCCACATGGAGGGTTGATGACTGTACTGAGACTTATTAGATCAGAATGAAAGAGTTTACGAGGAATGAGAGCACTGTATAACTCCAAAGGCAACAGCGGGCCATTTCAGGAAGCCAGAGTGGAGTTCTAATGGTTTTATTGAGGCTAAAAATAGAGTCACACCATTCAGGTCTATGAGGGAAATGGTACCAGATGTGTCCTCCTCTCTCCACGGAGGTGAAGTTTATCATCCTTGGCAAAGAGTTTGTGATATGTATTCATCTCTGTATTAAGACCTAGGCCAGAAGCACAGGGAATATAATGGCCATGCTCACTATGGAAGAGACTATAAGTTATTCTTCTGTATATTTTTTGGAACACTTATTTTTGAATCAGAGTATGGGACTCCGATACAAAGATAAATGAATTAGCCCCAGTGGCGTCTCCTTTAGTACTCCACAGGAAAGGCCAAATAGCAATTTCTGCTGCCTGCATGACCTTCACTACTGAAAGGCTTTTGGTGACTATACTAATCTTGTAGATGTGTCAGGAAAAACAAGGATGCATGTCGTCCCCCAGCTTTACTCCAGGCCTGGAAAAGATCCAAGTAATTGGAAATGTACAACCCCAGAGAGCAGCTCTGAGGGGACAGCAATGGAAGCTTGGGAATCTGAGCTGGAGACTTGGTCTACTTATCCCCCACAGCCTATGATTGAAATGGAAGGATATTACAGGTCTCTTGAATGAAGCAATATTCCTCATTCCATGTTTCTTCCAAAATCAGATTTCTTTTATAAAAATAATTAAACAGTATCAATTTTTGGAAAAAATCCTAAGTTCCAAATCAACAGAAAAAGAGACTAAGCCTACAGGAAGGAGGAACATAGAAGTGAAGAACCAAAGGGATGATATTATGCATAAACTTTCAGTGAATACAGACAGAAAAATGTAGCAGAAGCATAGAAGTCTAAGGGTTGATACAAAGAATTACCATAATCTAGAGATCAAACAACAAAATCTAACTGTAATGATAGAGTAGAACAAATATGACTGCCTGGGGAAAAAGTGAATCTTGGTGGAAAAGAATGAAAACTACCATAGCAGTATTTTAATGGGTTGTCAGAATTTAAGTATTTCCATTAAAATAGTATTTCAATATACAGTAAAAAGAAAATAATTACCATAAAATATTTTTTCAAAAGAAAAAAAGGAACATTAATTATAATGAATTAAAGAATTATAATAAAAATAACAGGTCTACAAGTGATACCTTTAAACAAGAAGAAAATAAGAGTCTGAGACAAGGCTGAACTTAGAAGTAGAACACTACCAGGTCAGCATGAGCAAATGCAGCCCTTGCATCCATACCTCACATCACATAAAAGCACAGAAAAACATTACAGTGACAAGTGAGAAAAGGGGAAATGCATTACAATTTAAGATAAAAAGAGCAAAGCAGACATTATAAAACTTGGTGATTTAAAGGGTCTATGGCTTAATTTTTCTAAGGTAATCAGAAAAATCTCAATACAATAAAAACACAAAGATAAAATTGAGAAATTTATGGCTGAAGGAATCAAAATGAGAATTTTAAAAACAGAAATGATATAGAGTGATTGAAGAATAATTATGTCCTTTATTTTCAGTTTCTTGTGTAGATTGAGTCTATATGTAATCTTTCCAGAATAAAATTAATTTAACTTTCAATGATTTTTTAAAAGAAAAATAAAGTTATATGTTGCTAAAAATGCTAGTATTTTTAAAGGAATCAAATGTTAACAATTTGTGTTTCCATATCTCAATAAACAAGGCACTTCAGTATTTTCCCAAAAGATATATTTCATACTAATTTAATGAATCCACATATTCAAAGGCATTGAGGTTGCACTTCTGCTGGCTAGCTATTTGACATTTCTGAAATCTTCTTTAATCTTGCCCAATGAAAAGTGTAGTAATGGTGAGATGTATGTCTAGAATTTACAAATAAACTCAATATGAAAAAAACATATAGCGACAAAGAATGACAAAAAAGGATTGTTCATAATAGAATGGTATAATATGCATTCAATAAAAAGATAAATTATTCCATACACAAGTCCTTGTGTCTTTGAATTCAGCATGGTTGATTTCTCTGTAGCACTATATATCAACAAATGGACATTTTGGTTCTTCCTCTTCCTGTAAGTGGCCTGCCATGACCTGTGAAAATGGTTTGCTATTGTCTTGACCCCAAAACCCCACAAAATCATGCAAATCAAGAGGTTAAGTCTTCGTGTTGACTTTAAGAACTCTCGTAAAACTGCCTAGGACATTAAGGGTATGTATATCCGAAAGGCCACCAAGTACCTGAAGGATGTCACATTAAAGAAGCAACATGTGCCACTTAGACGTTACAACGGTGGAGTTGGGAGTTGTGCCTAGGCCAAACAATGGGGCTGGACACAGGGTCAGTGGCCCCCCAAATGCTGAGTTTTTGCTGTGCATTCTTAGTAATGCAGTGAGTAGCGCTGAACTTTAGGGTTAGATGTAGATACCCTGGTCATTGAACATAGCCAGGTGAACAAGGCACCCAAAATGCGCTGCGGTACTTACAGAGCTCCTGGCCAAATAGCCCGCACATGAGCTCCCCCTGCCGCATTGAGATTATCCTTACTGCAAAGGAACAGAGTATTCCTAAACCAGAGGAAGAAGTTGCACAGAAGATAAAGATATCCCAGAAGAAATTGAAGAAACAAAAACTTATGGCAAGGGAGTAAATTAGACATAAAATAAATGCAAACAAAAGTAAAAAAAAAAAAAGGACTTTTTTCTTTCTCTGTGCAATAATTGTCTGAATGTATAATTGTACAAATTCATCATCACAGATTTTATATTATGCTTTCATCTACTTATTTTAAATAATAAAGCAAATTTGGGGCATGGAATTTCAATGTGAAGTAATTATACCTCAATTAAAACCAGTTTGAAATGGCTTGCATATCTTCGTGATATTAAACATAGAATTACATATGATCGAATAATTCCACCGAAGAGTGTAATTGAAAGTGAGGAATCAAAAAGACTTTGTAGTCTGGGGATTTACCTCAATAGTTCTGGTATCAAAGAAAAAAGAGAGAAGAAAGTTTTTGTACAATCATTTATGGGAGACAAGAGAAGAAATGTCTCTGAAGGTACATATAGAAAAAGTAGTCTATACATCCAATAGAATATTATTTGGCTTTGAAAATAATGGTACTTTGATATATCCTATAAGCGGCAGGGAATCTTGAAGATGTTTACATTAAATGAAATAAGCTATTTGCAAAAGTACAAAGAGTGTATCATTTCTCTTACTTTACAATCTTGGAATAGTCATGTCCATAAAGAGAGAAAGTAGAATGGTGGTTTCTAGGGCATGTAAGAAGGGGTAATGTGAATGTGCATTTAAGTAATTGGTACAGAATTTTAGTTTATTCAGACTGAATAGATAAATATAAATATAAATTCTGGAGATGTTTGCTAATGATGGTTACACAACAGTGTGAGAGTACTGAATGCTGAGAATAATATACTTAAAAATGGAAAATAGGGCCTGGGATTTAGCTCAGTGGTTCCGGTGCCTGCCTTGCAAGTGCAAGATCCCAAATTAGATCCCCAGTAGCCACATACAACAATGCTGGGTGTGGTGGCTCATGCTTATAATCCCAGAACTCAGAAGGCAGAAGCAGGCGTATTGCAGTGAGTGTAAGTCTAGCTTGGGCTGCATAGTGAGCTCAAGACCGGCCTGAACTACAAAGTGAGATCCTCTCTCAAAAAATTAAAAAAAAAAAAAAAAAAAAAGGAAATAATGAAAGGGAAGACAAAATTTGATAGTTAAAAAATAAAAATAGGAAATGTAGTTTACATACATAGAGAGATGGGAGTTATATAAAGGGGAAGGGAAAGGGAAAAATGAGAATCAAAGTATGTCATGTACAGGTACAAATTGTCAATGTTGGATGTGATAAATATGTATAAAATGTACCTGTAAAATCACAAAAAAAGAAAAAGAACAATTTGATGTCCTTACAGAGGTTATCTGGTGAAAAAGATAAACAAAAGGGAAGATAGTAAACTATGTTAGAGTTCAAAATCATTCCAAAGTCAGAATCTCACATTATGCTGGTCTTGGTAGTTCAAGCAGGCATGCGTACAACAGAATAAATGTCTGTACTAATTTCAGTGTTATACTATGAGTGAGTTCTTGAAGATTAGCTAAGTATCTGGCAGCAGTATCATGTAAGAATTTTAAAAGTTCCCGATTATAAAAAATTTAGACAAAAGAGATATTATTTTCCTCTGACAACATAAATTCATACAAAAAATACCACTGGAAGTGACTGTTATATTGATCTTGAAAACACATGTTAAGGTTTTGTCTATTCTTATAGGAAATACAAAGAGGAAAGAAAATTATCTTTCCAGTACATACAATTTTATATATGTCATTTGGAAAAATATAGGTGACTAAGTAAAAGTCATTTATTGTGTTAGGTACATAAGTCATATTTTTATATGATAAGACACCAAAAGCCTTACAAATCCCAGGGGAAAAAATGATGTCACCTTTTATTTGGAGCTTGCTTTATACCATAGCAAATATCCACATGTTTATGTAGTATATTAATTATTATTCACATTATAGCTTTATTATATAAAGTTTTGACACAGCATGCACTATACATCTGACTTATAAACTTAAATTTTCATCGCTGGGTTACCAATTTCTGCATCTCAGAATAATATCTTGCACTTAATAAAACTTTTAAAGTATTCAAAATTAATAGTTGATATTATTCTTTTATTTCCAATTCTAATATGTCTATAGTAGTATCAGTTTGAGAACTTTGTTTCCTAACTTTAGTTACTTCTGTTTCAATGATTATACTTAAAGACAACATATTAAATACTGAAGACTTAAACATGAAGTCAAACACTTTGCACAATGTAATTTAAAGTGCTTTTCAATTTTTTCATTATGTTTTATATCAAAACCCTAATTCAGAATCTGCCTGTTGTTTTATTTATTGCTTGCTTTTTTGCTCTTATACATTTTGTAATATAAATCAACATAAAAAGTGTTGACATAGGTTAATATTAAAAATAAACTACATCATACAGCAATGGATTCCTCTTCCTCCAAATACATGAACCCTCTTATTTCAAGTCCTCTTCCAACAGATACAAGATATAATCAGGAGGAGATGCTGAAATTAAAACTCTATCTTCTTACCACTATAAATAATTCTGACTCATTTGATTTCTTAGTATTATTTTTTGTCCTAAAGTTTCAATAACACTTTATATAATTTTTATTTCTAAAAGTAAACCTTCACACCATATGCATTACATCTCAGCCCACTTTAGAAAGCTTACATTTCTGAACATAACACACTAGATTTTCAAAACCTCGTGATCTGATGGCCTAAGCACCACTGTGCAATTGCATCCTTAGTGATCACTGTTTTTTTCCCATTCTTCTTAACGGGGACCAACATTGCACTTGTCACACTACAGATGTCACCTTCAGGAACAACCACTTGCCTTTACTCCCAATTAGAAATTCAGATCAGGAGTATAATTATGGAAGGACTCTATTCTTGATGTGCATATGGCAAAACCTTGTCCACAAAGTAGACACATGGAAAAAAACTATGGAAAGAAAAAAAAGATAAATTTGAATAAAATAGAATAGAGTTTTCTCACAATATGGGTCATCTGAAGAACAGGCTTTCACAAGTCTTTCAAATTCAGTGTTATATCTTTTTACATTTTTATTGCATAGGTATGTGGCAAAGAATAATTATATTTTTCATGATAAATTGGTACACATACATATCACACATTAATAAGTTTTACTTTTACTTCTCTTTTCCACCTTCCATGGGTCACTTTTCCATCTGCACAGTCTGTTTGCCTATTTCCTATCCTCTCTCTCTTATATTATTCTTTAAATGATTTACATTTTAGGTTTCTCGTAATAAATGACATGTAATGTGTAACTGTGTACAATATATTCTGCTTAGCATTATGGTCTCAAGATCTATCCATTTTCCGATTAGTGATTCAAATTTACCTTTAGTTAGAGCGGAGTTATATAAATACTATGAAATTGTCATATCTATCCCTCTTTTGATGGCATAGTTTAATATAAATTATTTCCATCATGAATTGTGCTGCTATAAACATAAATTTGCATGCATCATTACAATCTGTTGTCTTTAATTCTTTAGGGAAGATAATCAAAAGAGGAACAGTTGGGTCAAATAGAATTTCTATTTTTAGTTATTCTGAAGAAGCTTCACACTGGCATCAATCATGTTTGCATTAGTTTACATCCTCATAAATAACTAGAAAAGGTTCCTCTTCCTCTACAACGGAGGGAGCATTTGTTGTTTTGGGAGTCTTTGATAACAGTCTTTCTTTCCGGAGGAGGAAGGAAACTCAGTGTGCTTTGTGCTTGCATTTTGCTAATGGCCAAACGTTCTGAACCCTTTCTCATAGACTCCTGGATCACGTGTGCCTTTTCTTCTAAGAACTATCTATTCATTTCAGTTGTTCATGGTTCAATTGGATCTTTTATTTAAGAGTTATTTTTAAAAAAAATTTTTCCAAAGTTTTTCCTGTTCTCAAGAACAGGTGGAAATATTTCTCTCATATTTTTAGATTGTCTCTTCTCTGTTGTTGGTTTCCTTTGCCATGTAAAACTTTTCATTTTTATATAACCTCATTTATTGAGTTTTGTTATTAGCTGGTGCAATTGGAGATCTGTTCAGGAAGGGGATTTAGTGTTGCTTTTTGTTAATGTCTTACTTGTTTACTGATTTTCATTTGATTTTAGTACAGGATGGGAAACATTGGTCTAGATTCATTCTTTCACCCATCAGTAACTACTTTTCCCAATATCATTTGTCATATAGGCTTTCTCTCATAAATCAGATGGCTCAAAGTGCTTGGGGTTCTTTCTACCTCATCAATCCTATTTCATTGTTCAACTTATTTTTCTTCCAGAAGAATGCTATCTTTACTACTGTACCTTTGTGGTATTATTTGAAAACCAGAATTTCACAATGCCTGCTTCATTGCTGTATTTGATAAGGACTGATTTGACTGTTCTAATATGCTTCCAGTTCCATATAATTGGACAAGTATTTTTGTTTTGTTTTGTTGCTGGTTCAGTTAAGAGTGCTCTTTATACTTTCTTTAAAATTGAATTAAATCAAGTATCATTTTTAGCAATATGATTTTTAGTATCAATATTTTAAAATAGTGATTCTACTTAGGCAGGAATATGGAATAATCTTCCATTTTGTATGTCCTCTTCAAACTCTTTTTTTTTTTTGGAGTACTGTAGTTTTCATTTGAAAGCTTTGTTCCCTTAGTTATATTAATTATTGTTTTGAAACTTGTTCTAATAAAACTATTTTTCTAACTTTTTTCCTTTATAGGTTCATTGATGATGTACAATGACACTGCATTTTGTGTATTGACTTGGCATTCTTCTACTTTGCTTAATTTTTTCATTAATTCTAAGAATGTTCTATGGAGTTTTATTGCATCTTTTTATCATCTGACAATACAGATGAGTGGATATCTTCCTTATTTTCAGATCTCTTGTATTTCTTTCTTTTGTCTGATTGTTCTCCTAAAGCTCTGAGTACTATGTTGTTCCTGATCATAGAGGAAATGTTACTCAATTCTCAGAAAAGAAAGACAAAAAACATATCCAAATATCTCTAACTTCTGCACTGAGCACTAACATTTGTGTTCAGAAATATATGGCCTGCCGCCTAAGTGTAACACAGTACTTTGCCCCCAGACAACCTCATCAAATGGGCTACTTCATCATTGTAATTGTTCAGTTCAAAATCATGGCCAGAGGAAGACACATTTCCTAATTATAATGGGAAGAACTCTGAATATCAGATGATTCATAAGCCACATAGTGACATTTTAGTGTTGAACTAACAGGAAGTAACTTTAAACTCCGTGGGCTCTGATATTATTAAAGACTTAGTTTTTGATGAAAATATTGCTCACAAAATCCTCTTGAGCTATATATTTACATTTACATAAACAAATGAATCACATTATTATTAATGTTTCTAAAGAGATTTAAATAGGCAACTATTCTTATTTACTATATTGCCAGTGAGGAATTTCTCTTAATTTAAAATATAGCTTCAGAGAATAATGGTTATACATTTTTAGAGAAGAGCTTTCATTTTTTCCCCCTGTGCATTAAATTTTGAACTATGGAATCAGACTCATCTGGTATTTAATGTTGGCTCTTTTTTCAAAAACCATAAATTTCCATTTTCCAATATGAGGCTAGCATTGACTTTTTTAAAATGTCATCAGGCCTTTGGAAATGCAGATGTATTCTGTGTCTGTAAATATACATATTTTTCTATTGAGAAAATAGATTCATGAGGTCATTATCCTCAACTTCCCCAATTATTTAGTGAAGCATTGATTTTATATTTGTGAGATATTAGGAAACTTATTTTGTCTTATAGAATTATAAGAAATCATTATAAAATAGGAAAATACCCAGATATCAAGAAAAGAAAATCAACAGTATAGTCTCTTATAAATAAACAGAATATTTGAGTAAGGAAGCAAGACAAATGTTATATTCTTCTATTTCCTTTTCTTTTTTACACTTTTTCTTTTCAATTCTCAGGCTTAGTAATAGAGAAAATTTGGTATACATTCATGGGGTGAAGTCCTATCCAGACATGGCATAGAAAGAAATCCTATAATTTGTGACAACACAGGTAGAAATAGAGCCCACTACTTTGAATTCAATAAAAGAGACACAGAGAGGTGATTACCTTATTATCTTACTCTATATTAATCTCATATCAGTTGAGAGTGAAATGCTGATTACACAGAGGCTAGGGAGAAGAGAGGCCAGGGGTTAGGGGACATTTGTGTAATAGGTATTGAGTTGAAGTTGTATAGGAGTCAGAAATTCTGATATATCATTACATAATGGGGTAAGAGGGGATAGCAGTGGTAAACTGTGTGTCTTGAGAGCTGAATGTATGCACAATAAAGATATGATAAATGTTCCAGTAGTCATTTTAACCCTAATTTAAACATCAGACAATGCACCAGTCAAAACACTGTACAATACCCTATAAATTTGCAGAATTTATTTTTTTATGAACCAATTAAAATAAAGTTTAAAATAAACACAATGTAAATAAAATGGAAGAATTTGATTAAAAATGAATATATTTCCCTTAACTTTGAAGATTTTACTATTATTCCAAAATCATGATGACAATACTCTCAGGTTTCTTAAAATCCTCAGAGTATAATCTACACAAATGGCTTTGAACTTACAGTTAATATTTTTCTAAGCATAGTAAAATATAAATGTGCTAAAGAAGATACACTTTTTTTCTTCCCCCAAAGCCTAAAATACTTTACATCTCATATTGGTATATGCCAAATATTTTGCTTTTATTCATTGAATACCTGTATTTTTCAAACATCCTGTAATTTTCTGAAGGATAGAAATGCTCTTTTTAAATCTTTCCTATGAGTTTAGTACCAATGTTTATCTAAAAATATTTGAAATAATCAAGCACTATGTATAAGGTACAAAGTTAATGCAAAACAGTAGACAGCATTTGTTGTTCACAAAATTGTTATGATTCTGAAAAGAGTAAGACTATAGTTTTTGGAGCCAAAGATTAAGAAAATCAACCTTCAGGTTTAATTTAATGTTGTACAATTTCAGCATTCTCAGAAATCAAGAAACTATATTTTGAAGAATTAATGTCAAAAAATTAGAATAATAAATATAATCAACATATCGAGGAAAACACTATTATTTGTTACTCCATTTATTTAAAAGGAAATAAAGAAGAAAGTACTACTATACACACATACACACATGTTGTGTAAATAAATGTGGTTTTTAAATTTGTATTGGTTAGCTTTGTGATATATGAAAAGCTATTATATCTATACATTTTTTCTGCTATTTTCCTTTTGAAATAGAATTTATTCTCCTCATTTTTCAAGATTGTTAAGATTAAATAGAAATTTTCTTACGTAGTTTTTCTATTTTGGTTAGTAAACAACCACATATGGTTAACTTGCACCGTCTTTAGTTACTTATTTCAAATTTTAATTGATTATTTTGAATAACAGTCACAGTTTAAAGTGCAAGCACAATGTTTACGTCTCTTGATTTAAACACAAAGTTTTGAAAGTGCTTTTCATCACACATCTCTGTAGGCCCCAAAAAAGGAAGGTGAAAGGATGTAAATAGTCATCATACAGCTTCTTTCCTCTACTTAACCATTTAGTATAGACTCACCGAAAGTTAAAAATAACATAAATTGATAAAAAATTAGACAAAATTAAGTGATTTTTAAAAAAGAAGTAACAAGTATATAGGGGGACAATGATTAAATAGCAATAATTTATTTCAAAAGGACTTTCATTTTTGGTAAGAGAGACTTAAATTTACCTTTGAACTTTCTTGAAGGAAAATAAATAATTCTCATTAAAAGTACCTCTCAAAGGAAATCTATAAAAGATTATAAATGAAATAAATCCATAGTTTCTTAATAACTTCTCATATAAAACCTCTTTGGACCAAGGATCTAACTCAGTGGTTCCAGGGTCTGCCTGACAAGCACAAGATCTGGAGTTCGATCCCCTGTACCACATATCACAGTGCTGGGCGTGGAGGCTCACTCCTGTGATCCCAGCACTCGAGAGGCAGAGGCAGGAAGATTGCTGAGAGTTTGAGGCTTCCCTGGGCTACATAGTGAGTTCAGGGCCAGCCTGAACTACAAAGTAAGATCCTGTCTCAAAAAACAAAACAAAACAAAACAAAAGAATAACAAAAAACTTCTCTCTGCTTGTTTCATTCAACCTATTCTAATCAGGTGACACTTGTATAAAATGACCCCAAATAGAAAAGTTTAAGAAAAGTTTTAGTTAGAGAGCAATGATTCTTTCCTATTTGAGGATGTGGATAATGAGAAAGTGGGGAAGAGAGTCCCAGAAGTATGACAGAACAAACTGAGGGATAATTAATTTCTAACCAGAAGCTTCATCTAATGTTTTAGAAACATTTTCATTTTATTTCTTTTAATAAGAAAGCTGCTTTTTAAATATGGTATTTAGGAATCAAAAACTACTCAATATAGAAAAGAACATGACTGATCATAAACAGTCTCAATAATACTCTTGACTCAGCCAAATTAATAGGGAACATGATTACTTACAGCTGAACATGTGAGTATTCCACAGTTGAATTTGGTTTCAATTGATCAGCAAGTATAGAATGTTTTAAACAATGGGAAAAAGCAAATCAGAAGATAAATATATAATATATATTTTAAAAGAATAAAATTTGAAGAATTCCAGGTAGTTTGGTCATACAGAGCTACTACTAAGCAATGCCAATTAAGCCAAGATCTGAAAAGAGTAAGGAATGTGACCCAGACTTGAATGGAATCAGGATAATTCTGACTGCTGTGTAGACAAAGAATTGTAAAGGGCAAAGGGAAAAACAAGGAAAGAGAATCACCTTGTTGTAACTGCCTGGACTTGAAAGGATGGTAGCTTTTTCTCAGCAAGTAGTAACTGAGGTAATGAGACATTAAAGAATTGGAAGTGGATCTGTGAGAGTAGTGTTTAAAGCACTCATTGGCAATTGGAAGCGTACCCAGTGATTTGGACTTGACAGTGGTAACAGACTGAAAAGATACAGATAACAAATAAAAGGAGCCTAATGAAAAGCACCCTTGGAGGAAAAGCAGAAGAGTGTGGTGTCTTGGAAATGGAGGAAGATGGTGCCACAATTAAGGAGGTAACAATCACTCAATTGATCAGCATGTTCCCCTTGACAATGACGGTATCAGTGGAGTGTCTGAGAAACAATGTATATGGGGTTCTCTACTTGGAAAAATTACATGACACTGTCAATTCATTTGGTACTAAAGTAAAACTAATGGCCAAGCAACATACTCTGCTGTGTAAGCATGCCTACTGCAATACCTTGTTTAAGTTATTGGAAAGTCTTAATATCCCTAGTTGATTGAAAGACAAAAAACTGTAGGATTTAGAAAACATGAAAAAACATTGACATTCAAGCAAAGTTCTTTCTTTTCAGTTTGTGTGTGATGAATTTCATCTTCTTAATTCAAACTACTAAGATAGGCACACAGTGTTCCAATGTCGGAAAGATCTCTGTCTTAATATATTTTATGCTAGGCTGGGGAGTTAGCTCAGTGATTTCGGTGCCTGTCTTGCAAGTGCAAGGACCCAGGTTCGATGCCCGGTAACCACATACCATACTGGGCGTGGAGACTCACGCCCAGAAGCAACCAGTACCACATACCACAGTGCCAGGCTTGGTGGCTCATGCCTGTAATCCCAGCACTTGGGAGGCAGAAGCAGGAGGATTGCTGTGGTGTGAGTTGGAGGCTGAGCTCAAGGCCAGCCTGAACTACAAAGTGAATTTGAGCCTGTCTCAAAAAAAA
>PVIR01029740.1:0-20861 GCA_004026965.1 Petromus typicus
TTTTGAACAAGAGAAGAAAATAAAATTATTTTAATCTGTAAGTCTATGTCCATCACTATGATTTTCTGGAAGAGAATTTCACTTAAAAATATGGTTATCTTAATCTTAAGAGATTTTAAATCTAGTTTGAAATTCTGGCCTTTACTATATATTTACTTTGGAACAAATTTTAGAAGCTGAGTTTTGGTTCCAGTTGCTTTACTAAATTTTAGAAGTTTCTTAGCTAAATCAACTGATCAAAAACTAGACAAATGAGTTACACAGTAGAATTGATATGAACTTATTTTATAAGATGAATAATATATAATAAAAAATTTCATGATAAGAAATCTAAAAATAAGTGTTGAAAGATTTTCTTGAAAGAAGTCTTGAAAAGTTTAATCTTTATTAGCTAAATCTATATATAATCTCCTAAACTTAAAGATTCAATTTGATAGTCATGCCTCATATTAATAAAGCCATTAGAAAGACACACAGTTTTTTTTAGTATTGATAGTTAAACTCAGGTGTTCACATTTAGCAAAATAAGGTCTTGCTAAGTTACTCGGGCTTGTCTCAAAGTTCAGATCCTCTTTCTCTGACTCTCAAAGTGTTGGAGTTACACAAGTGCACCACCAAACTCAACTAGACAGCCATATTATTATTTTTATTTTATTTTATTTTATTTTATTTTTAGGTTTTTTGGAGACAGGGTCTCGCTTTGTGGTTCAGGCTGGCCCTGAGCTCAGCCTCAAACTCACATCACAATCCTCCTGCCTCTGCCTCCCGAGTGCTGGGATCACAGGCGTGAGCCACCACGCTCGGCACTGTGGTATGTGGTACTGGTTGCTGCTGGGTATGAGTCTCCACACCCAGTATTGTTATGTGGTTACCGGGGAATTGAACCCGGGTCCTTGCGCTTGTGAGACAGGCGCCGGAACCACTGAGCTAACTCCCCGGCCCTAGACAGCCATATTCTTCTGAGTACAATCAGATAAGTTCACTTGACCCAGATTTTGGAAATTAACAGTGAAGTGCTGCAGATGCAGGGTAACAGATGCAGCTGTTCAGATTCAAGGAATTCTTGCCAGAGATAACAGTAATAAGTGATAGTTTGCACCCTTGTTACCTTTTTGTAGGGAAGATTCAACTGACTTAACAGAGTCTGTCCATATACACCCAGTTCACAGCAACAGAGGACCAGAATAAGAAAGGATTTTCAATATCTAGCTATTTGTATCAGCAGTCTTGGATAGCTGGATGATCGAATGGTGAGAGGGACAGAAAAAAGTCAAAGTAAAGTAAATCTTTGAGCTTGCTGAGACATGAAAAGTTTTATCAAGATGAAATCTTGATCACAATGTATCAGGACTAGTATTCAAGTACTAACTGAACTCAAATTAGGCAATAACCTAAGAAAGAAATACAGTTGTATATACTGAGGAATGACAGCAATAATAAATGCTAATAGTAATGATTTCATCTGCAAACATTCACTAATTACTGAGTGAAAAATAGAGTTCCTTGTGATACATTATTTTATGCACTTCCAACTTCAGATCTAGAACTAAGTCATATTTTACCACTATTTTATAGATGAAGCAAAGAGTGAAAAAACAGAATGGTCAATGTGAAACAATAATTTTCATCTTAGAATTGGGCTCTGGTTTATGGCTTTTAACCACTGCGTCCTACTGTCTTCCAGTCATATGATCATGATAAAAGTGATATAGTCACCATAGTTGAGTGCATGCAGGTCAATGTCAACACCACTCCTGTGGCTTGGAATAGTCATGATAAGTGAAAGGTTTATTATTGACTGGAGAGAAATCTGTATCTGAGTTAAGGAAAGCAATTTCCATATCTGGTCTAAACTGACGAAAATGCAGAGCCAGAGAGTGGAAGTGAAAATTGTGTTAGGTAGAGAGGTGTGCAGCAGCAAGTATGTTCCAGCAATGGGCTGAGGGTGAAGACAGGTATGTGATGATGAGGTGAAGACACAGGCAGCAGCAGGTATGTAGAATGATTTAGAAGAGATGGATTAGATTGAAAGGTACTAGACTCAAAAGACATGGACAGGATCACATTAGCACGTGGAGAGAGACAGACAGGATCCTGTGATATTCTCAGCCTCATCTCCTGCCATTGCTATTCTTTTCTCTTCTTTCTTTCTTTCTTTCTTTTTTTTTTTTTTGAGAAATTCACTACTCAGAGTGACTGACTACAAGCCTATATCTTCAGATATGTGAAAAAATCAAAAGTAACTGGAAGTTCATTCGTTCAAATTCCCCACAGCACACGTTCCCTGGGGAACTGCCTGGTAATTCTGCAACTGTACAGAAATAACCCAGTGAGGCGATGAACTCAGAAATTTCCCCAGATTTAACAATATATAATACATCATGGGTTGAAAGGTTCCCTTCCTAATGTTCTGTCCGGGATATTTTCACATTTCCTCAAAAAGGGAAAATAGACTCTTCCCATTCCTTCCTTCTCCCTCAGAGAAAGAAACAGGAAGTGAAGTGGCAGTAAACAAAATAAATCACCGTGAAAAGCACACAGTGTTCCACTAGTCACCCATAGCGGAGGGTGGACGTGGTCTGGGGTGTGGACCTTCATAATTTTGGTAGAATGGCTCAGGAAGTCTCTGGAATGGGTTGAAACACTGAGACACCAAATTCTAGAAAGAACTTGGGAATCATCTCTATGTAGCCGTTCAGTTAGGTCCATGAAATATTATTTTTTTGGTCTTTTAATGTTAGGCATTGGAATAATAAGATCATTAAGACATGACGCCAGCGCATCTGCAAAGATCTGTCTGTCTACTGCAGCAAAGACCCCGCAAAATTATTGTCCGGGCCAACAATGGCATTTGAGATTCTGGGGGCCTAAACTCATTTTCCCTTTTTGCTTTGGCCTTTTCTTTTCTTTATTGATATGTATTTCACATGCAGAAAATTGAACAGGTTGAAAGAGAGCCAGTCGATGAATTTTCACTAAAATACATTTGAAATCAATACTCAATTGAAACATCTAGGCATGGATAGATTCTGAGTGCTCGAAATATGAATTTCTGATTATAAAGTAGGTGATACTTTATAAGAAGCTACCAAAATACTGGAAGGTGCTTCTACCCATTAGTTATGTATCTTATCAAATTTGTATTATCAGTCTTTTAATTTAGCCTTTCTAAGGAATGTACAGTGATAAATCATTATGGATTTAATTTGTATTTTTGATGGATAATGATGTAAAGCTTGCTTTTTGATTTACTTATTTTTATGATATAACAATTTATATATTGTTCTTTGAAGTGTTTTTCTAGTGGAATAATATGTCTTTTTAAATGATTTCTAGGAATTCTTTATATATTCTAGATATGAGCTACCTGTTAGCAACATGCATTGTGAATACTGTCTTCTAGATTACAGTTTCCCTTTTCAGTATTTATAACTGCATTTTTGACAAGAAGCTTCTTGATTTCAGTGAAGTTCTAAGTCATCAACATTTTCCACTTGTGGGTAGTCTTTTCTTTCTGTCCAAAATAATTTTACCATACCCTAAGATTACGAAGGTGTTATCTTTTTTTAAAATCCTTTGTTTATTGTTGTTTTTAACAGTTGAACTCAGATGGGTCTACATATGGTTGCCTTGGTATCTTTCTAAGTAACTTGAGTAAATAAATTACATCTTACAAAATTTCAGACATTTGGGGGAGGAAAGAAAAAATTTACATACAAAGGTGTTATGTTTCTTTTCATAAGCTTTGTGCTTTTTATTCCCACCCATCACTGTGTGTATTTAAAGTGTGGAGCCCGGTTTCTGAATATAAGCACACCATGTGACATGATTGCCACCAGCTGACTCATCCATCTACCACCTCACAGCTATTTTTTCCCATGTGGATGAGGATAGTATACTTAGTGATGCTTAAGTATATAGTGTTGAATTATTGATGATAGTCATTATGCTATACCTCAGACCTCCAGGACCTGTGGACCGCTGGACCAACATTCCCCAGCCTGTCCCTCTGCCCCTTGTCCCTAGAAACTGTCATTCTGCTTCCATGAGTTTGACAGTTTTAGATCTCATGATTAGCAAGACCGCCGGGTGCGTGTCTTGGGTGCCTGGATTATTTTAGACACTCCTGAATTCACTGCTCGGTAAGCAAGTCCAAGAAAGACCATGCAGCGATGCCTTCAGGAAAATAGGGGGTCTCAGGTCTCTAATGTTCAACCCCCATGTCTTATTTTAGCTGTCTCCACCTGCCTGAAACCACCACTCCAAGCCTCTCCTGAACTGCTGACTTGTAAAATAAAATACTAAAACTGCCTTTATTGCTGTATGCCACTAAGTTTCAGGTGGTTGTATGAGATAAGTGAAAGAAACTTCTAGAATGAAACATACTCTACTAAACATAAGCAGTTTGGTTAGTAAAGAAAAATCGGAAGAATGGAAATTGAGAAAATAAATATCTGTCACACATTCTATAAGTTTACACTGCAGCAGTAAAATCAGAGCGTGTCGTTTCACACCAATACTGTGTAATATGCTAAGGACTGTAAGTGTACAGAGAGTGTACAGGTGAGGAATTTACTTAAGCTGATAGATTAGAGAGACCTTCCTTCAGGAAAGTAATTATAATAAATGCAGCAATGGCAAGGTTTAAAATTTAGTTAATGCTTAGGGAACTAACACCTTAAATCATCCCCAGACCATAGAGCACTCTGAAGCAGGTGTCACTGTTCTGACTGACACAGGAAAATTTGGAGCCTTACATGACCCCTCCATCATCCAGCTCCTGTGACCAGTGTTTCCTGAGTGTCAGTATTCTTGGATTCTTCTTATAACTGTTTCCATTCTTGGTAATTGTGAATAATAGTATAATAAGCACAGGAGTGCTTAAAGTATATTGTTGCTCTTATAAACTGTAATCATTTCTTTTCAAATTGCACTTTTTATTGCCTTTTCTCATTTTTTTAACTTTTTCATCATCGTCCTTAGTATTCTTTAACACACTGTATTGTTTACTTAGCTTATTAGTTAATGTCTATGTTTTTTCACTATAATATCACCTATATGGCAAGTGAATATTTTTATTTGTTTTATTCATCAGTGTACCTAGGGCCCAGAACAATGTACAAGGTACATTTAACAAAATGTTCTATGCATGAATGAATGAGTCAATAAATAAATGAATGCACTATTCATTCTACATGCTTGACTAAGAAGAAAAAGACAATGGTGTCAAAGATTTGGTTTTTGTTTCATGTAATGTTATTCTTGAATATATTAATAATCTGAAGTAATATTGAAGGATATTTTGAAGACGTGAGATACAGTGGTCAACGTTGATACTTACGTAGAAGTGGAAGAGGAGCTTTGAAGGCTTGGGCCAGCTCATTTTTAAGAGTGAAAGGAGTAAAGAGGAGATCTTCTTTAAGTACACTAGAAGTAGCTCTCCAAGATTGAATTATTCATATCCCATAACAAGAGTCTCTGGATGAGCTTATATACAGCTTGTCTGTTGAAAGAGGAGAGTGACAGTTGGCAGAGAGCCGGACGGAAAGCGTGAAGACTAGGAAGAATCATTGAGGAAAACAGAAAAGGAAATCAAGCAAGTGCACATGAACAGAAGACAAGTAAATCCAGACTTTGGCTTCTTAAATCCAAATCAACTGATTATGTGGTTTTCCTTGAAAGAGCAAAACCTTTTTTTACAGTGCTGGAGGTTTGGGATTTTCTGGGTTGGGGAGAAGAAAGAGAACAAGTCCAAGGGATATGAAAGTCTTAGTGAGAAAGTGAAAGTGGTTCCATGGCACAAATTTTTACTCTAACTCTGTCATTCCAAAAAGCTGAGGTTCTATGATGTTAAAACATAGATTCTGTAGCAGAGGTATTGTTGACTTTTGCAGAAGAACAAGTTTCCACTCATCTCTGGTTTGTAATCCAACAAAATGTTTCTGGTCAAATTTTATTTCCTTCCTAGTCAACAAACTGATTTGAAAATCTCCACATCATCGCCACCCAGATAGCAAATAAAAATCAGATCGCACAGTGAGCTGTCAAATATATCCACACCCATGGAGACAAAGGGTAGAGTATTTGAAACCAGGCTGGTCCCACAACATCTGGGTAGCTACATTTTCTCTGACGATGAGATTCAGTGTTACACCAAGGATTTTGAAGACTGTTGCAATGCCCCAGGGCCCAGTGCTGTTCATCTGCAGAACGAGGCAAGTCGAGTGTGCATATGCTCAGCAAGGTAAGAGGGAAAATGTGAATGGGGAAGGCATCCTCTGGTTTGCTTTTCAAAGTGAGTTTTCCCAAAAGAAGCAAGTCTGCCTATCCCTACCAGCTACAGCTCAACCTGGCTCTAATTAGGAAAGCCCTGGGGTTTCCGTAGCAACTGTGCAGGACTTTCAGGGATACTCCAAGCTCTGCTTTGTTGCTAGGGAAACAAGAGCAGGGGACACTGGGGAAGGTGGGCTTGGTGGGGAGCTGCTGTTTGCAAAGCACTAGTTCCCTATTGCCTCTGGGAAGAGCATTTCCTACACCTAGGCTCTCGATCTGGCAGATTTCGCCATCGCTCAAATCATCACCAGTTGCAAACAAAAAGAAAAAGAATAAAAGATTTTTGAGCTTAGGATGAAGCCTGAAAGGCATTTTCTCTTCAATCATTTCCACCCCCTGCCACCAGGCAGGTCTGTATATGTGTAAATAATTGGCAAACAATAATCATAAGATAACTGAATAAAGGTGATTTTTCGGCTTAAAAGACAAAAGTTCCCTCTTGTGATGTGGAACGCTTGAGTAGCATCTGTGTAGAGATGTCACTGGGGAAGACTTTGCAAAGTTTGAGAAATGTCTCCCATTCTTACTGGAGCAAGGTAGGGAAACTTAAACTGAGAAAAGAAAGGCAATTAGTTTCCCGTTCGGAAACAAAGAGACATCTGTGCCGAGTGTGCGAACATATCCACAAGAGGCGGGCGCTGTACGTGAGGAATCTCTTCTGGCTGTACCCATCTGCCCTTGTGCACCCCCAGTTCAAAAATGCAGCTAGTCCCAGGTAGAATTATTTACTACAATATTTTTTAATGTGATAGTAATTAAAAAAGGAAACAAAGCTTATGTACATAGGTAGTGGGGGATTGTAGGGTGGGTAGGAGAAGGGGAAAAATGAGAATTAAGTTGTGTCAGGTACAAATTCTCAATGTTGAATGTGATCATGATGTGTGCATATACCGTGCCAATAAAGATTTGAATTTAAAAAATAATTATTTACTACCGTCTAAGGAAAATACAGAATTATTAATAACCTATCTCCACCCTTCTCAAGGGTACAGAAGAAACATGTACTATAGGCCCTCATTATAGTACTTGTAACAAGTCAAAAAAGAGAGCTTCGAGGTTTTCTGAACGTCGCAAATTGGCAGGATCCTTATCAGAAAACTGAAGTTAAAAGACGCTAGAAACACGCCTGTTACATAATAGTTAACTAAAGAGGAATTGGGTCCAAACTGTCTCAGGCACAACGTTTGTCTATCCACCCTTTATAGACAGTCCCGTGTAATCTTCAGTTATCCTGTAAAGTAATATATTTACATTTAACAGAAGAGGGAGTATTAATGAATATTCATGTCAACCAACAAGTAAGTGGTGGGAACTAGGTTCAAGCCAGGAAAGTAGAACTTCAACATCCAAACACGTCTAAGTGAATTATTCAGGACCTCCAGGGCAGAGTTGGGGTGAGTTTCACAAGACGCCACAAAGGGCTCTCAGCAGTTAGATATTCACTTCTGAGGAGAAGACAGAGCTGCGTTACGCCACCAGCCACTGAATATTGCCCACAGGCCTAGCGCTCCTCAGCTTCTAGACCTAGTCAAAGCATCACAGGTAGCAAACTTTTTGTCTGGGCTCCCTTGTGATCCAAGATTCCCACACTTGCAGTGATTGTGTTCAAGCCTGTGGTCAGGCCATCCCTCCCCCTTTGCCCTCACCTCTAGACACCATCTTTTCATTGCTGGACTACCATCTAGCTTCTTAACCTTCCACTGCGTGTTTCTTATCCTCTTGTCTCTGCCGCCATTTTAATCTCTAACATTGTGTAATGTCATAGCATTTGCTTGGTAATATTTTTTCCTCTTCAGTAAATGGCTCCTCTGTGATAACTTGTCTCCACTAAGCTGGTCTAGTTATCATCCTCCATAAATTATCGCTCAGGCTCTGTGCAACTGATTCTCCTCAAGAGATCTCTGTGCACACGAGCCTTAATGAAATCAATTTGAATAGAAAGGAGACATATTGCTTAGTCCTGGGATCCTGATGTCCCATTCAGTCAATTAATGTACTTATTCATAAAATTTTTGTCAGTTCTTTCCACTTTTCTAAGAATGTGGCCACTATCAGTGCTTTTACATTCTCCTTGCTAAATTCAGCAGACAATACACAGTCAGTAGTATAGACTTCCATTCCACTGTGTTTGATGACAGCAAGTCATAGACTCCTTGGCAGTTACTAAACTCATTCCTGCATCTGTATTCTAAGGCTTACTTTAGTTTGCCTCTATATTTCAAAAGGACAAAAATTAATATTCTAAATATCAAAACATTTTCATGACATCTCTGAGAGAAGTTATTCAAGTAAAGATATTGCTATATTTACAGCTCTGAAAATAAGTGGATATTTCCCTTCCCTCTCTTTCAATTGTAGTTGTGTTTCTTCCTAACATATTTTTATAGTATGATTTATTTTTGCCAGCGGCACATTAGCAAACACGAATAATCAGTGGCATGAAACACCGTTGGGTACTGAAGGCTGCCTCTTGATTGCTGTGACTAGAACCTTCACATGTGAAAAAGTCCAATTTTCCTATTAGAGGGCAAGAGGACTTTAGGAAAAAGAAGCCAGATGCCGCTGGCCAGGAGCTCACCAACAGGCAAGCAGACATGAGCGGAGGTCACCTAGCAGCTGCCTGGCCTGCCAGATGACACCAGGGATATGAACAAGCCTAGAAGGAGTCAGGTGAATTGACCCAGAGCGAAGAGCTATTGAGCTAGTCCCTCCAAGGCATGAGCTGCATAAAGGAATCGTGTTTCAAGTCTCTGAGCTGTGGAAATGCTTATTGTGCAGCATAAGCTAACCGATATAGAGGAGAAAGAGGCAATCATAAAGACAAGACGAGCTCATGACCTGGCACTCGATTTCCAACTGCATTGTCGTGACATTAATCAAAATGGGGGGAAGCAGGAGCGCACACGCGGTGGGGGATTCAGTGGGGGACTGCCAGAGTCGTATCATGGAAGAGGCACAGGAAACTTGATCTCTACCACCGAGGGAGGAAACGTAACAGACAGTTTTATTGTACCAAGTGAAAGGCACTGAGCTGCAATAGTGAAATACACACATATGGGGGGCTTTGGAGGTCTTTCCTAATAACGCCTACGTCATTCACAAAACAGCGAACAAAATTACCAGCTGAGAGTGAAGATGGTGAGTAGGTTGAAAGTTTCAGAATAGAAAATATCAGATAATATCAAATGTGTATCTGAGCAGTATAAGTGTGAATACAATACGGACTGACAAAATATTCTCCCTCACAATCAAAAGCAACATATTTAAGTAATTTATTGAAAAATATGATACAACTCTGTAAAATAGTATGCATACTATTAAAATTTTAAAAATTGTTTCAAATTAAAGGAATTATCCAAAGATAATCCAAAGATAAGGAGGAAAGGCACAATGTGTTAGACATTACCACATCAGGAATGTTTTCAAAGTTGATATAGACTAATAATGGCTATGCTACAAGAAACACAATTCCTTTATGCAGCTCGTGCCTTGGAGGGACTAGCTCAATAGATCTTCTCTCTGGGTCAATTCACCTGACTCCTTCTAGGGTTGTTCATATCTCTGGTGTCATCTGGCAGGCCAGACAGCTGCTAGGTGACCTCCGCTCATGTCTGCTTGCCTGTAGTGTTCTGTGAAGATTCTATTAACTTTTATGTCTTGCCCTTTTTTTGCATTTTCTAAATTTTCTTTTTACAGAGAACATGCTAAAAAATAGGAAAAGGAACAATTGATGCTATTTTGAAAACCAACAAACAATGGGAACCACAATTTCTTCTTTTCCTTCCTTTGCCTCCTAGGGCAGAGTTGAAATACTGGAAATTTCCAGTGGCGAACAAAGTATTGTGGGAAAATAACAGTGAATGTAAAAAATAGAAGAAACACGGAAATACAGATCAGTTAATAAATATGGGAGTTTTGTTCTTGAGACTGTCAAGCCGACTGTCAAGCCCTGTATTGTTGGCTTACTGTTGGAAGAGATTTTTCTGTTCTAGTCCCACAGAGGCAAAGGTTCTTTACATTTCCCTATCTGGATTTTATTTTTCCTGGCCAGAAGCTTGCCTCCCAAGGAAATCCTGCAGGCTTATGAATCCGTCATCCAGGAACGCAGCCGTAAAGTATGAATTCATTCAAGGTTGTTATCATGGGAAGAAACTTCTCCTTTGTTTCCTCCTCTTAGATGGGAGATGTATTTCACGACAGTCACTTCATTCTTCAGGTAAAATTCAACTCTTAGCCGTGGGTTTAATAATGGAATGTTTTACATAGATAAACAATGTTATTGCCCAGTTATATGCGTAGGTTAGGAAAGAGGCCAACATATGGTATCCCTTCCCCAAGGAGACAAATACATAATACAATGTAGTGTTCTCTTTAAAATCTTGCTCTCTGAGCAATAGTTATAGTACAATCTAGTACACACACACACACACACACGCACGCGTACATAAATGAAGAGGAAGACGAAAGGTTTCACAAGCAGTAATATTAAGCAGTATTAGTATTTAGCTAATTTATGGTATGCAGAGAAGAGATACAATCCAAAATTAGGTGCTCAAAAATATAGAGATAGTCTGGTTAAGGAGATGATGATTCTAATGGCAGGGCCGTGTTCCTAGGTAAGGACAGAGAAAATACACTTTGAGGATAAACACTGGTCCCATCACGGGCAAAACGTGAAAGAAATGGAGAGGAACTTCAGACCTACAGAAATATTTATTCCTCCTTTCTATTTTGGGGGGCAATCTAATATAACTTGTGATTTACAAAATGGCTCTAGTAAAGGAAGGAGCAAAGAAAGGTCGTACAGTCAGTGAGGCTGGTTCTGCTCAACTAAGTATGTGGATGGCCGCGTGCTTTTAGTTTCTCAGGAGTCCATGTTGGGGTCCATAGTGATCACACTGATTGTGAGGGGTGGTCCAAGGGCATAAATGCATCATAATTCTCTGCTTTGAAGCACCTCCCTCTCTCACTTTCCTTCCATGTCGTGGTGTCGTTCACTTTTACAAAAGCTGTATACTTTGGAACTGTATTAAGGAAAATAT
This sequence comes from Petromus typicus, assembly GCA_004026965.1. Lineage (NCBI taxonomy): Eukaryota > Metazoa > Chordata > Mammalia > Rodentia > Petromuridae > Petromus > Petromus typicus. Next base: position 11,376 of record PVIR01029740.1, read on the forward strand.
TAGTTATTTTAAATTAAATCTGGATGCTAGTATTCTAAAATCTGAGAGTCACCTCATCTTGGGTGTTTAGGAATACGACTCAAAAGGGAAGACTAATTTGAGCTAAAGAAATTACCTCTCAACTGTGTAGAAAAAGTTCTTAGGAGAAAATATCATAGAATTTTCTTTTTAGTCTCAAGGGACCAAATTGTTCGGGCTCATTTGACTCTGTGTATCTCATCTCCCTGCAGAGTAGAGGTTCATCTCCCTGCAGAAAGAGATGTTGGAGATTGTTTCTGTGTCTGTTAACTGACTGTGTAGTCATTTACTTTCAATAGAAAGTGATCCACAGACATTCTTTCAAACTACTCCTTTTATCTTGCAAGTTGAATAGTAACATATTATTTCTGTTTAACAAAAACCTATTAGCCAAAAGAAGACTGTTTTTTGGTTTTTTGTTTTGTTTTGTTTTGTTTTTAATGAGGAGGAAAAGAGAGGCTAGAATAAAGAATCATTCCCCAACTCCTCTTGGAGTACTCCAAAGCATTTACATTAGCCTAGTGTGATAAATGGACATGTCACCCCACCCGCCTGAGAGATAAGAATCTCTAACCTTTCAATGCTTGGATGAGCCATTAGGGTAGATTATGCAAAAGCAAACTTCCGTACTGAGTGAAGGAGGAATTATCTTTGTGTGGATCTCAAATTCTCTATCCCCCCCAAAAAAAATTCTCTATCACTTCTCTTTCCATTTTCTTACCTTCCTTTTTTACTCTTTCTTAGTTTTTCAAACCTGTAGCCTGAAGAAATGGGGATTCAACTTTGGTGATTCACAGGGTTTGCTTATCTAAGCTGAAAAATGATCCCCCAAATTGCTTGTCTCTTATCCTGGCCAGGGGTACGAACAGTAAAATGCCTTAGAAAGTGAGGTGGGCAGGTTCGTCTGAGGTCTCAACCAATGCCCAGTCATCATGGTGTGCAGTCTATGGTGCGTAATTCTACGGAGGAACCTCACTGAAGGCTACCGTCACTGAATTTTGGACTTATGAGGATGCTTAGCCAGAATCAAGTCTAGATCTCTCACTTGTCATGGACAATAAAGGGCCCAGAAAACAGGCGAACTCTGTCACTCTCACAAAGCTAGCTGTCACAGGCCGGGTCTTTTGATGTTACCTGGTGCCATGCTGCTGATGACTATTACCAAACTGTTGCAAATGCTACTAGATGGACTTTTCTCTAATATTTTTCTAGAAACCTATGAACTACAAATTCTTTACATGTGCACAGTCCTTTGTTAGTAGAAGTTGAAATAATAAACGAAAAGAATAAGATTTCTCCACCCAGAGAACAATACTAAAATGGGGAAAATAACTGAAAAAATAACAATTGCATATAGATTATGTCTCCATGAAATGAGAATTATTATATTTCCTAAGGCTTTCATTTTTAAATATGTTAACTGACATATTTGTGTAAATGGACTAAAAAATGAAAATAAATCTTGATTGTTGTTTAAAATATAGCTAAAATCAAGAAATAATTTTAGTGTCATTCTGCATATTTGCAAAGATCTAAATGTGCAAAAATATGTTTTCTACTTTATTTCTTTTCAATATTTCACTAGATTTACTGATATTCTTTGCATAATTATTTCTATCTCTGTCAGAGTAAACGTCAAAAGTTAAAGGAAAAAAATCAGTGCCAGGTTATAGAATTTGGAATAAAGGAAGAAAAAATGAAAAGCTAGTAAGGAGGGAAGCCATGTTCAAATTCAGTTTTGAAGACAGTGAGGACCTCTTATGAAAAGCCATAGTACTTTTCTCCTGATAAAAAGGGAAAAAATACTTGAATCCTTATAATTTTATATTTTTAACCAATAAATTATCTATTTACAACCCCTGTTAGCAATCTGTATACCTAAAACTCTAGTCATTGTCTGCCTATAATGTCCCAGTTCAAATTCATTTGTCATATGCCAGACATGATGTCCATTTTCATACCATTCTCTATATTTTCACAATTATACACACAGCCTACAATGTCTTGGTTTCTGCTGTTCCCCCAATTTTTCTTTCTTAACATTTTATTTTTATTCATGCACATTTACCATACATCCTGATCACATGTATCGGAGGGAGTGTGTATCCACACGCGACACATCTTATCTTTCCACTCCCTCGCCCTCCCTTCAGCCCTTCTTCTGTGGCCCAAGACAAGAGCTTTGTTTGCACTTTTCCTTTCCAGTTTCTTTTTCCTCCCTTTTCTTCCTCTTCCCTTGCTCCCCTTCCCATTTCAACATGCTCTTCCTATGTCCTGGTATTTTTCTTCCATTTTACTCCTTATTTACCTTTTGGGTTTCTTCACACAAGAAAAATGCAGTATTAAAATTTGTGTGTCAATTTATTTCAGTTAAGATTTTGTTCTCCAAGTGCGCCCATTCACCTAAAAATGACTCAAGTTTATCCTTCTTTAAAAGGATATTGTGTATATGAATAGCACATTTTCTTGATCCAGTCGTCTGTTGATGAGCATATGGACTGGTTTCAATATTTTTGTATTATGATTTTTGCTGCTATCAATATGAGTGTGCATATATCATGGTGGTATGCTGCTTTTAACTTTTTGGGAATAATACCTAGAATGGGCACGGTCGGAACCTCTTGTTTTAGTTTTTTAGGACTGTTTTATTTCTTGATAGCAGCCATTCTTTCTGGAGTGAGACCAAAGCTTAGTGTTGTTTTAACTTGCATTTCTGGAATGACCTGTGATGTTGAACATTTTTTTTTTAATGAATTTGTTTGTTGTTTGTAACAACAAGTTTTCTCTGCCTTTGAAAAATGTCTGTCCACTTCAGTTGTTCATTTTTGGGTTGGGTCTTACATTTGGGGTGGTCTGACTTTTTAAAGTTATTCAAGTACTCTAGATTTTAGTCTTTTGTCTAAAGAGCAGCTGGTAAAAATTTTTTTTCCCATTCTATAAATTGTCTATTTACTCCATTGGTTTCTTCTGTTGTGTAAAAGCTTTTTAATTTGATACGATCTCAATTGTTGATTCTTTGTAGTATTTCCTGTGTGATTGGGATTTTATTCCTGAAGTCTTTGTCTACACCTATGTCTTTGAGAGTTTTATCTATTCTATTGTCTAGCAAGTCAGTTGTTTCTGTTTTTATATTTATATCTTTTTTTTTTTGAGATATGATCTTGCTTTGTAGTTCAGGCTAGCCCTGAACTCAGTATACAGCCCAGGTGAACCTAGAATGCTCAGCAGTCCTCCTGCCTCTGCCTCCTGAGTGTTGGGATTACTGGTGTGAGTTACCACACCTGGTGTTGTGGTATGTGGTACTGGGGATCGAACCTAGGACCTTGTATTTGCCAGGCAGATGCCAGAACCACTGAGTTAAATCCCAGGCCCTGTGTTTACATCTTTGGTCCATTTTAATTTTAATTTTGTGCGTAGTGGCATGCACGGGTTTGGGTTCAGGGTTCAGCATGTGGAAAGCCAGTCTCCAGCATCACGTATTGAAGAAGCTATCTTTCTTCCAGTGAAGATGTTTGGCCACTGTGTCAAAGACAAGGTGGCTGAGCACGCTTGGTTTTTCCTACATGTTTTCTTCTGTTCTACTCATCCTTAGGTCTCTTTCTTTGTTAATACCATGTTGTTTTCATCAAAGCAGGTTTGTGGTATAAATTCAGATTGGGGAGAGTAGTGCCCCCGGCCTTGCCTTTGTTGGTCAGAATTGCTTTCGGTATTCTAGCTCTCTTCTGATTTCATATGAATTTTAGGGCTGGTTTATCCAGTTACGTGAAGTTGCTGTCCTTACTTTACATGAGACTGCATTAAATCCGTATCACTGCTTTGGAAGCAAGGCCGTTTTCACTAAATCAGTTCTGCCTAAGAACAGGGAATATCTTTGCATATTCTGATACCTTCTTCAATGTCCTTTGCCAGAGTACTATATTCAATGCATAGGACTTTCACTTCCTTTATTAGGTTCATTCCTAAGTATTTCATTTTTTTTGTTGCTACTATGAACTTTCCCTCATCTCTCTCGGCGAGTTTGTTTGTCATGAAAATAAATACTACTGATTTTTGAGTGTTGACTTTGTACCTTGCTGCATCACCAAATTTGCTGATTAATTCTAGGATTCCTTTTGAAGTTTTGGGGGCTTTCTATGTAAAGTATCATGTCATTAGCCGAAAATGATCGTTTAACTTCTTTCTTTCTTATCTATGTACATTTTACTTCATCCTTAGACTAACTGTTCTGTCTAATGTTTCCAGAACAGGAGTGATAAGTGGAGATAATGATCATTCCTGTCTTGTTCCTGAGTCTAGAATGAACACTTGCTCTATTTGCCCATTTAGTATAATGTTAGCTGTGGGATTTTCATCTATGGCTTTTTTCAAACTGATATAAAGCCCTCCTATTTCAATTTTCATTAGAGGTTTTTGATCATGAATGGGTGTTGGCCTTGATTAGATGTTTTTCTGCATCTCTTTAGGTGGCCATGTGGTTTGGTTTGGGTTCTAGAAAGATGATGTGTTATATTTATTGATTTAGGTATGCTGAGCCATTCTGACAACCCTGGGATCAGTGATGGTGAATTTTTTAGGGCTTTCAATGATGACAAACAGCCCACTGCAGCCTATGTGCCGTGGGTTCGCCCTCACTTTCTGAAGGGAAGTCTGTTTGGTCATGGTGCATTATCTTTTTGATGACTTGCTAGATTCTGTTTGGCAGTGTCATACTGAGGATTTCTACATTTATGTTCATTAAGGAGATTGGCCTAGAATTTTCTGATTTGATTGGATCCTTCCCTGGCTTGTGTATCAGAGTAATGACTGTTTCCAGAAAAGACTCTGAGAGCATCGGTTCTCCTTCAGTTTTATTAAAGAGTGGAAGGAGCAGTAGAGTTAGGTTTCCTTTACAGTTCTCAGAGAATTCAGCAGTGAATCTGTCATGGTCTGGGTTGTTGGTAGGTTTTGGTTGTTCTTCAATTTCACTCACTGATATTGGATTATTTATAATTCTCTATATATTATTGACTCAGCGTTGGTAATTCACATGTAACTTAGAATCTATCCTTTTCTTATGAGTTTTCTTTTTTACTGGAGTGTTAGGTTTAAGGCATGTATTAATAACCTTCTGGATTTCCACAGGATCTGCAGGATCCAAATGCAAAGGAATTGAAATTATTCTTTGCATATTATCACGTCAGAGAACAATGAAATTGGAAACAAATGGCAAAAGAAACCATAAAAATTACACAAACAGATGGAAATTAAATAATACCCTTCTGAACAACCAATGGGTCACAGATGAAATTAAAGAAGAAATTAGCCAATTTCTACAATTAAACAGTAATGCCAGTCTGACAGACTGGAGCTTATGGTTCACAATGAGAGCAGTTCTGTGAGGCAAATTTATAGCAGAGAATTCCCACATCACACAAACCAAGCAAGCACAAATAAACAACCTAATGATGAATTGAAAGCTTCTAGAAAAACATGGGAAAGATAAACCCAAAGCTCACACAAGGAATGAAATTGTAAAGATCAGTGAATAAATAAATCCAATTGAGTCTAAAAAAAAATTCAATACAAAGGATCAGTGAATGCAAAGGTTGGTTCTTTGAAAGATTAAGTAAAACAGACAAACTTTTAGCCAATCTTATCAAAAAAGAAAGAAAAAAAACCCATATCCATGCAATTAAAGATGAAAGGGCAAAATCACTAACTATAATCTCTTCTTCAAAAGACAAGATATTACTCATTGCTTGATCGAGATTAAGCCTACTCTAATCTATGCCCCCAGGCAATTTCTCCATAATTTAAAATAATATTCACCATATTTAAGCTATCTCTTGATCTCCCTATTTTATTATTGTATTCCTCCAGGTTAGAGACGCGCTGTTTTTCTTCATGGCTCTAGTACACGCCTGTCACATGGGTAATATATGTTTATTGGAAAGAATTCGTGTTTGCTCCTATTCCCTGCAAGTGAGTAGGGAACAGATTTCAGACCTCCTGATTGAAACTGGAGCCCAATTCTCATTATTGAACGGCACGGATTCCTGAACTCTCCAGCTCTTTCGGAGCGCTTCCTCACCCACCCAGCTGGAGCAGTCATGCTCTAGTGACTCCAGATGGTTGCCCTGGGCCTTGGGCAGCTGGGTGGGGAATGCACCTTCCATCTGATTGCACTCACCGTGGGTGGGCAGGTGCCCTCTGTCAGGATGGCTGCAACTGGAAGCCAAATGGGTGGCTCATTGAGAGAAAGGTGGCAAGCAGGAGTGGCTGTGGCCCCAATCTCAACACTGACCTCGAGATTAAAAGATGTCCTGTGATCGGCCTAGAAATAAGGAGCCCTCTCCATGTGGGTCATTTATATTAGCACCACCTAAGGGCTTGGCTTCTTCCTTGGATCTACTTCCCCTCAGTTCCATATCCAGCTTGAGAAATGTCATCAAGAACCATGATGCCTTACCGAGTCAGTTATCTGGAGTGCGACCAAATTCTCCTTAGGTGGTGGAGGTTCCTAATGCCAGCCTACGTCCAGATGGGCAATTAAAGGTAAACAAAGGAAGCAGATAGGCCAGCTTCATCTAATGCAGAGCTCCCGGAGGAGCTGATCAAGCTCTTTCTAATCTGGAGCTTCCCCTGATGGATCTGATCATTTTCTCTACTTTGAAGCCATTGGTAATTAAAAAAAAAAGCAAGCTTCTGAGCTGACTTCCTGGCTTCCATCTTTGTTTCTCCTTCTGTCTTATTTTACTTTAGCTTTTTGTGAATACAGGCCACCTCTGGTCACTCCTCTGGACAGTCTTTTCAGGGCTTCCTATTTCCTTCTGAGTAGTGTTAGAGTCTTTCTAGTGACTTAGAGAGCTGCAGGGAGCTCTGCGCCCATCACCTCTAGGACTTCATCTTTGTTGCTCTCCCTTAACTGTTTCTGTTCCAGTCATATCAAACTTGCTGTCCATTACCGAACATGCGGGGCAAGTTCTTCCCTAGAGCCTTATCGCAGTAACTATTGCCTGAATTCTGTTCCCCCAGCTCTCTCTCTCTGTCTCTCTCTTTGTCTCTCCCTCTCTTCCTCTCTCCTGCATTACTAACACCTCATCCCCACCAAGCCCCATCTGAGCTGCCTTCATGACATAGAACTATCCTCATGCTGCCACCAATTACTCTTTCTTCACTGTATTTGTTTGTAGTACTTACCACTCCAGCAGACTTACCCCTGAAATGCTCCAGGATGGCAGGGCTACTTCTGTGTTTTTTATTCTGGGCTATATTCTATCTTCAGTACCAGGCTGATAGAAAGAAAGCAATCTGGGAATGGGCACAAGATACTGGAGAGCGGTATCAAGATACAGGTGCGGTATCTACTCTACATACATTTAATGGGAACGGTGTTTTCTCTAGTCTTTGCTAACATGGGCATTATTCTACCTTCAATGGCAGCCCTGTTCTGTACCACATAACTGTGACTTCCACCTGCTATGACATAGTTGATGGAGTTGAGGGTGGATATCTTCCCTAACAGCTCTCAACCTATAGGCCACTCAGTGGTCTGGACAGAGTGACAGTGATTGCCTTGATAGAATAGAGCCTCTGCCCTAGAAATCTCGCCCAGAAAGCAAGATAAGAATTGATTGGATGGAAGTAAGGGGATGCAGTGAAAAAAAACAGGAAGCTGACTCCTGAGGATTTCCACATCGAAGGACAGAGTGTGAAGATAGTTACAGTGAGGGAGTATATCAGGCATGTGCAGCTGCTGGCGCTCCCTGGGCTGTACTGAGTGACCTCACAGTACATCTTTACAAAATGAAGAAACTGGAAAGCGTACACTCCTCACTTAAACAAAGCAAGTTCCGATTCCTGGGCTGGGCTTTTTGCCTGGCTGTCAAAACATGACATGAGTCGAAGCAGAAGATTTTCCCAGATTTAAGTTTCTTAATAAGAATATGCAAAGTTGAGTATGTTGTTATTGGATGCTATGGTAATCATTTAAAATATGACTGTACATGATAATACTAGAATATCTGCACCAAAGATATCCTAAAAATAAGATGAAAATGTTACACAGATGTCCAATTCATTTTCTCATAACCAGAGCCTGAGATGACCCTCAAATCAGCTTCCTACTTCCATCCCTCATGCCAGTACATTCTGTGAGAGGACACATCAACTAGTATGACCTTGAAAATCAAGAGACCAATCCACTTTATTATTCAAAACCTCCCACACATCCCCATGCCAGGAAGAATTGAACTGCATCACTCTAGGCATCCTCTGGTTGCGGTGGAGCTCTCTGCCTCATCTTCCCCTCCTTACTCCGCATTCCCAGGCTTCAGCCCCGACACCCCCCAACCCCTGAGCCCCTCAGTCGTCTCCCACCCTCTGGTCCTTCTCTCTCCCTACTTCTAAGAATCTAGGGCTTCTTACAGAATCTGCTCAGTTATCCTCTTGGCTGCACCGCCCGGTGCAGTACTACCCAGCCACCCATGACTGCTGAGCACTGGAGATGTGACTGATCTGAATTAAATGGGCTGCAAGTGTGAGTGTAAAACACATGCTGATTTCAAAGGCTGAGTGTGAAAAAAAATTGACAGTTAAAATAATTTAAAGGATACACTGGGTTAAGTGAAATATTGCATTAAGTTGATTTTATAGGAGGCAAGGAGACCATTTAAAGCTACACTGTGGCCTGCACTACGTTTCTGTTGGACAGTACTAGCCCACCATCTTCTGTTCACCTTTTCCTTGGCATACATGCCTTGGGACTTGCTTTTCCTGTGTGTTTATATCCTGACTCCATCAAATTGGAACTCTAGATGGACTGGGATTCTGGTTCATTCACTGATACAAACCTCAAACACTAGAATAACAGCAGGTAGATTATGGATGTCAAATCAGATTTACGAACAATGAGGAAAGCAGCGAGGACTTTCCATTAACTCCACTCTGAGAAACATACTCAACTGGGCCCAGCTGCCTTCAGATTAATAGTAATTCTTTTGCATTATGACATCACTAATTATACAGACTAAGAATTAGCAAACTTTTTTCTGTGAAGATGCTTATTATTTTAGTAGGTAGTAATTTGGAAATCCGAGTTTCTGTTGAAATAGTAGCCATATGTAAGGTAAGTAAATGAACATAATGTGTTCTAATAAAATTTTGTGAAACCTAGTCATGGACCAGATTTATCTGTGCACAGTAATTATCTGGCCTCTCTTATATATGATAGAAAGATAATATTTTGAGCACAGGACTTTTGAATCAATTAACAGGAATGTATTTGTATCTAATTTTTTTTTTAATTATCTTTATTGGTACATTAAATATACACATCATGATTGCACTCCATAATGGGGATTTGTACCAGTATAAGACACAACTTAATTCTCATTTTTTTCCCATAGCCCCACCCACCCTACCACCCCCCCATATATATAAAATTTGTTTCCTTACTTTTTTGTTACAATCTCAACATTGTCCCCTTTC
>PVIR01029741.1:0-20867 GCA_004026965.1 Petromus typicus
AAAAGTTGTTTTAGCCATGCTTCAAGCCAGCTCTGAATTGTTAAAGATTTCGTAGTAAAGTATAGAAAATTTAAGAGCCAGCCTCAGGCAGATAGAATGTGGGGCTTACATCTCTCCCTTGCTTATACTGGATGCTTCTTGAAAAGCTACTGGGGAATTATCTCTCAATTATCTTTCAATCATCACCACATGCCATCAAGGTGCTGGAAATAGTATTCCTTTATTTTCAGATTATAAAATCTCTGGATTTGTTGCCTTGACTTTAAATGTTCAACAACTGCAGGACAGTCGCAAGATGGATCTCAGTTCAGACTCTACTTCCTCCCAGTGTTCTTAATTGATGCACCTTGTTGAGTGCGGGTTTGCTCCCTCCACGCCCCAAATGTTCCTCCACATGGACCTGTAGCCACGCAACGTTCTTAAAAACAGGTTGCCCTCCACATCACACAGCTCCACACCAGGCTTTGTCAGGGAGTTTGTACAGGTGGCTTAGCCTTCTGGGTCACTCTATTTTCTCCAGGGCAGGAAGGCTGTGGGCAAGGACGGTGGTGGTGCTCTCAGGAAAGAACCAGGACAAAGAGGAGCAGGACACTGAGAGCTACAAAGACCTTATATTGGGAAGAGTCTTCTTCAAGAGGCTTTATATACCCGCCACTGCTTTGTTCTGCTTTTAGCTTTAGTACAAGATCCACCTGGACGGGAAGGGAATGGTGTCACTTATACATTTTTAAAATATTGATTTTTTAAATTCCATATCTTGACTCATGCTCAAAAAAATTCTCCTCCCTCTTTCTTTTCACCACTTGCAAATTGAGAGTATGTTATATGAGCCTTCCAATCTATTTGACCTATCTGTAGGAGGCCTTCACAGTGAGGCAGAAATCAGTGACTACAAACAGCTTGATTCAAAACTGTATGAAAATGCTCAAAACTCAGTATCTCATGAAGACCTCATTTATCATTTTTATTATTTTCCACCTAAATCTGTACTTCTATAAGCATAAAACTTCATGATAAAGATTTATTATACATCAATTCTTAGAATATTTAGATTTCAACTCTTATAATCTGCTGTTTGTCATGTGAAATCTATTTCAGAGGAAACCATTTGGCAGTGGCTGAGCTGGGTCTCTTCCTGATTCTTTTTTGTCTTCGTAGTTGAGAGATTTTTCTCTTTTTATTCAAAAAGGACTATGTTGGTGGCTGAAGTGGGCTCCCTTTAGCAAATGGACCTGGCACACTCTGATTGCTATGCCAGGTTTCACTTCTCACTATGAGATGAGTTAACTGCTTGGCTTTTGTGACCTGAATGCTACTACCGTTCTCATACTACAGACACAATGTGAGACTTAAAGGCTGCACAGCTCTCTGCTGCTTGAGGCGTGAGTGATGGAATCTGACCAGCACCTTGAGGCTGAGGCGCACCTTAGTTTGCACACCCCTAAGCTCTCAGGATTGGTCAGTTCTTTCAAGCTGCTAGCCTGACAGCCAGTCTCACTGGCTCTTCCTCAACTCCCTTTATCGACAGTGCACAGAGTGGTAGCTGCCTGCCTGAAGGACAACTAGGCCTGCCCAGTTCTTCTCCCCTCTAGCCTCCAGCCTCCAGCCCTTAACCCCATAAAAACCTGAACATGTAAGAGACAAGAGTGCTTGGTCATCCTATCAGGGGCCCCTCTTAGGTTTGTTTTAAATAAACTTTTTTCAATATTCAAATCTTTATTGGTACATTATATATACACTCATGACTGCATTCATCATTGAGAATTTGTACCAATATATGACACAATGTAATTCTCATTTTCCCCATTCCCTACCCAGCCTACAACTCCCGTTATATATATATATATATATATATATATATATATATATATATATATATATATATATATGTAGGCTTTGTTTCCTTTTTTTATTACCATCACATTATTTTTCCCCTTGTTACTTACACCTCCACCTCATTTCCTTTTAAATATTTTCTATTTTACAATATCTATTATAAATTCTAGAACTCATTTACATCTTCATATTCTCAGACTAGAGAAAAGATATATTTACACATGTGACCTATTTATTTCACTTATGAGTATGTCCTGAAGGTATGTCCATTTCAGTATAAATGACTCAGTCTTATTTTCATGGCAGAGTAATACTCCATTCTATAACATAAATCTCTTTTGACTGTTGAACTCACATCTTTGTTCCTCCTTTTTCCTAATATAGGGACTTCAGTGGGATTTCTAAAGATTTTCAGCTTTTGACCTCTAATTGCTATCTAAAAAGAAGAAAAAATTACTTTTATTGAGAACTTCTTCCACCTGTTCCATTATTTCTGCCACTGGCAGAGCTGAAGTGTTCCTGGGCATTTCTAGTCCCATAATTTCATCGGTGTCCCCCTCCAGGTTTTTTATATGGATCCTGACATTTCTTCAATCCAGTGTAAAGTCAATTTGAAGGAGCTCTTCCCAACCAACTTGCCTCCTCTAATCCATCCTAAATAGAAGTTCTGAATATAGCATTGCCTCTTGGAGATGTTTAACAGAGAGGGCTTCAAAGTATCTTTCTTAGAATGCACCCATTCTTTGAAGTCCTCATTTCTCTCAACTGATTAGAGGTCTCATTTCCAGTTTCATTGTGTGCACAAGCAAGACAATCCTGCACCAGAAGCTAGCTTCTCTTTATAAATTATTTTCAGTGATGCTCTTTCTGGGTAATGTGGATGAATTTGTTACATGAGATTAAAGCCTTTCTTAGATTCCGAGGAGGTAGAATTTCCTTGTCTGTTTTAGTGCTATTTAGTGGGTACAGGATGCAATTCTGAATCCAAATATTCCATTTCCTTATGAATTTTTAGAGCAGTGTATAACTTCTCATACAGCTTTCAGAATACCAGTTGCACATAGTAGAATCTTCTATACAAACAAGTCAATCCTAGGCATTTAGACTGAGAGGAAAACCTATGTGCAACAGGCAGAGGAATTTAAAGGTTACTAGTCACATTGGAAGAATAGATTACTCCATCATTACATCACAGTCCATTAGTGCTAGGTCCATTATTTTGGGTAATTTGAAACATTCATGAAAATGCTTTTTAAATTGTATGTTCATTTGTGTCTTGTTGGTATACCAATCTTCTTACAATAATAGTGTTAAATTTAGAAACAAACTTTTGTCAGATCATTTAGAGCATTAAGTTTTCCAAATGTTAATTAATAATAACAAAGGTAAAATTTCTCAACTAGAGTAACATTTTCCTAATGGATTTCTGTGAAGCAAAGGAAAAATAATCCATATTCCAACTCTTTTGGGTTTCCATAGTGATCAGAAGAACTACTATTTACTGAAAGTTTACTTTGTGCCAACCACTGCCCTAAATACTTTACAAACATGTTGCTTAATTTTCACAATTATCCTTGAAGGTGGAATTAACTATCTAGGAGAGGAAATAAGAGTCTGAGAGAGGTTATCAGTATTCCTGAGGTCACACAACTTGGGGGAGCAAGACCTGAGGGTTTTTTTTTTAGAATGTCTATATATATATATATATATGTATATATATATATATATATACATATATATATATACATATATATATAAATAGAGTAGTAAAAATTGTAGAAAGAATAATTTGAGAATATAATTACAACTGCAGCAAAACAACACCGTAATGTCAGACAGATTAAAGCACAGAGGGTCTAGCTTGTCCTCACTCTAGCAAATAGCACCACTGATACGTTGCAACCATGGGTAAAAAGAGCATGGAGGGCCTCAGCTCAACCTCAGAGTAGGGTTCCATCTAGCGCGTGCTCAAGACCTGAGGTTTTAAACCAGGTCAACTCAATGGCAAAGTGGGAAAATTTAACCAACAATTTTCAGCCTCTAATTTAGTATTCTTTAATTCTTAACCCAAGACCCATATATTTCATATCTTTCCAATCTGTTTCTCAGTCTTCTGGAAAGGTAAATATTGGCTATTAGAACTCTGTCTCCTTTTCCTTGGTTTGATTTGCAGATCAGGAAGAGAGTTGCTATTGTTGTTTACTGTTTCTCTGGAGAAAGCTAGGCTGCATATCCCTTGTTAGTGTAATTGAAAATAAAAATTTTTGTGGCAGCAATATGGTGATAGAATGTTAGCAGTAGAACCAACACAATGAATCATAGAGAAGCTTTCACGTAACTCCACAAACTGAGGACAGGACAGATAAAAGAACCATCTCAAATGATAAGAAAGACTAGAAAGCCAGAGCACATATTAACTATTCAACAAAATGCAGCGTCAAGGTAGACTAAGAATACTTTGTCTTCTTCCTCCAGCAAATATAACTAAAAACTCTGGACAGAATGTCCTGAGTAGTTATCTGAAGACTCTAGAAGATATGTGGTCATGGCAGACCACAGGAGGAAACCAGAACTTAAGGTAACACTGAGCCCATAGTGAGTTTTCCATTATTTATTTGTTTATTCATTATTTTTCTATTATTTTCACCTCTGTTCTCCTGTACTGTCTTGAAGTCAGAGGTTTCTTAGAATCTGGAGCCACACAATAAATGCAGACATAAAGGGCTGCAAGAGAAATCTTCCTTTTGTTCCAACGGGTCAAAGCATGTAGGGAAAATTTCCTTTTTTCCCCTTTGTACCATTGTCTGTTGATCAGACCCCAAGCAATTCTGTAATAGCAAAATCATCCAAATGAGAGCTTAAAACTCCAAGGAAACTATTAAGACACAAAGAAATTAGGGAGAAACTGCTATTATCTCTAATATCCCATTGCTTGCTCCAAGTGCAGCCATGGGGTCAAGGGCACAGTAGAACAAGGAATTTAAAGCTATAAATTTCTAGCCAGTGAACCAGGATGAGAATATACTAGGCGCTCAAAAGTATTAACAAGATTGTAGAAATAATAGAAATTGAGTAAATAGCTCTACAAAATTGTACTAACTTCAAGGTTAACCCCAAAACGTACATATATAGGTCTGACCATAAAGAGCACACTAAAAGTTTTGGTAACTGAGTAAACCAGTGGAATATCACGCATGTCCAAGAATGGCCACTAGATGGCTCAACACTGAACAAATAGTACAAATAAATGGGCAAAGGCTATGAAAGTTGTATTGTCTTAGAACCACTGCCCACAGAAGGATGGTAGAAATCTGCTCTCTGAACGTAACTCTCTTGAGTCCTTACAAACATAAGAATATTCTCCATAGGATTTAAACACTATGCAGAGCAGTAGTAATATACTGTTGTGTTCTTAATTTGCTTTCAGTGTCTGTAAAAGTTTTTAAAAAGATAACATTGTCGATGTGCCTAAAACCTTGTCCCATCGGGAGTTCAGATCTAGGAAGTTTTATGACTTGCATGTAACCAGCAGCATGCAATAAAAGTGACACATGTCTTCTGAAACTAGGTCGTGAAAGACGATGCAGCTTCTCTTTTTTGGCAAGAGCTCTTAGTTGTGTAACATTGAACTGCCACGTAACAAATTCAAGCACTCTGGGGTCACTGTGGTATGAGAGCTCTACATGGAGAAACCCTGAAACAATGTGTGTGTGTGTGTGTGTGTGTGTGTGTGTGTGTGTGTGTGTGTGTGTGTGTGTGTGTATGAGAGAGAGAGAGAGTAAGAGAGAGGGAGAGAGAGAGAAACTGACTTAGCATCTAGCTGCTTCAATTCTCCCTGTCCCTTGTCCCAATTGTCTGTCTGAATTCCCTAGAATAGAGATCTTGACCCTGGCCCATAGAATCCATAAGACACAATACAATTTTTGTTGTTTCATGTCAATAAGCTCAGAGCAATCTGTTACACAGAAATGA
The DNA here is from genome assembly GCA_004026965.1 of Petromus typicus. NCBI lineage: Eukaryota > Metazoa > Chordata > Mammalia > Rodentia > Petromuridae > Petromus > Petromus typicus. Next base: position 5,809 of record PVIR01029741.1, read on the forward strand.
TAACAAAACAGGTATATTATGATTCTTAGGAGAAGTGAACATGAACTAAGAACACCTAGCAAGAAAAGAAGTTAAAATCAAGAGATATTTATAAACTGTTATTTTTAAAAGAGATAATTCTAGCAAATTTAATATAGAAATGGGTTTCTGGCTGTTCTGTATGTGTGAGGACGTACTTGTGTTTACACATTTGGTTGGGCATATGTAATTGATAATGAAAGCCATACCAATCTTCATGTTTCAGTTTGGAAACTTTGGAAAAATAGGTTATTTAGGAATTCTACTTCATGAGAGTCCAGAGCTCTTCAGAAAAAAAAAATGAAGAAACATTGGAAATAATATTAAGATTCAAGATGCACCTTAATATCAGTTCTAAAATAGCAATGACAAAAAATCTGCATCGACCCTGTCCATTTTTTAGGTCATTCTAGTCAATGGGCCCTACTTGTTTCATGAGAGTCCTTGAACTAGCTTCTAGAGCAAGCGCAATGGAATGTTTTTTCTATCTTGGATGTGTTATCCTCACCACATGTTTATTTTTAGTAGATAGATATTACAGTGACTAAAATTTCAGACCTGAACTTACATTGCCTGTTTTGATTCTGGTTTCCTTATCTACTCATTTTGCAGCCATAAGGTACTAACAATTAGGAAAATCTTTTTTTAAAAAACTCAAGGAAATTTTGCAGAGCCTACATGCCTAGGAAATGGGGTTGGTTAAGAGAAGCTTCAGTGGATGAGAATTAAAGGACATAAATACATAAGATGTTATAGGCTTTCATAAAATTAACCTGAAAGCTAACTTAGCAAAACAAAGAAAAAGAACACTTTCTAAGAAATGAGAAGGAGCATTTTAAATGGATTGGAAGAAAACAAAGAAATTAGAGCCTGTGAATCAGATTACTTTTGTGTATTGGATTAATTAATGTGTGTATCAAGATTTCCCTACACAATGGCTTTGTGCCTTAATAGCCTCACAAACTGTTATGTGATAGGTAAATAACCCAGTAGAGACCAAGGGTAATATGAAAGAAAAATAAGGGAAGGCCTATTCTCTGAAAAGTAATGATAGAAAATAAGAATTTGAGGAGCCCTGGATAGGCTTAACTTAAATTTGGACCAGATTTATCAAGATACAAGTCTCCAATTTGCCAGTTTTTGATATCCCTCTTTCTCACTTTATGCAAGGCTGTCCTGGACTACATAACAAACAGAAAACTCTAGAAACAGGCAAATCTCCAAAATCTTGAGGATGCTATTTGAACACACCAGATTAGATAAATATTATTTTGGTGTGCACTCAGAAATGAGCTTGCTCTCTTCCCAAGATTTTTCAGTTTTCTGCTTTCCTAAGAGGCCACAAAAATCAAATTTTATTTCTTCAAATATCACATTCTCAGCTTCTAAGCTTCTTTGATAAACAGCAAAACTACATTATAAAAATGAAAACTTTCATCTTTAAACATGATTTGGGAAATAATAGGAAACAAGGGCCCATGTATTTCAAAATTTTTTCCAGTTAATAAAAATAAATTGGGTAGTAGCAATAAGAGTGGGTTTGGAATGGAAAGTAGTTATAGTTCTAACTGATTCTAGGTAATAAAAAAACTCTCATGTCTCTGAATAAGAAAACTAAGAGAGTCATGAATATGATACTGTGATAAAAAGAGGCCATTCTAAAACTCTTATTCTGACTTACCAAAGAAACTTTGGAAACATTTCATTGCCTTTTTAAAAATAGAAGTGTTAGTTTAAATGCACTTATTAGGGAAACAAATTATTGAGATACCCAGTTAGAACTGTCAATTACAGGAGATTGTAAAGAGCTTTTCAAAAATACAGCAGAAATCTATTTTTGTCCGGCTGTCTTTTAAGATCCTTGTGCAAATATCTTTCAAAGAAACTTTTTAAAAGACAAAACAGAACAGATGTACATATTTACAAGTATCTCTAAACTGAATAGAGAATTAAGACTGGTACTGTTGTGAATGTGCTGGAGTAACCTCTTGATCAAAATAAGTTTATGCTGGGCTGGGGAGTTAGCACAGTGGTTCTGGCACCTGTTTTGCAAGTGCAAGGGCCCAGGTTTGATTCCCCGGCAACCACATACAATACTGGGTTTGGAGACTCACGCCCAGAAGCAATCAGTACCACATACCACAGTGCCTGATGTGGTGGCTCATGCCTGTAATCCCAGCACTCGGGAGGCAGAGGCAGGAGGATTGCTGTGATGTGAGTTTGAGGTTGAGCTCAGGGCCAGCCTGAACTACAAAGTGAAACCCTGTCTCAAAAAACCTAAAAAAAATTAAAATTAAAAAAATAAGTTTATGCTGCTGGACAGTGACTGCCTCTCTGACAGGGAAGGAGTGCTTTCTCCTCTTAGTCTTTCTGAGACTTATCAGGAGCATTTGGACAGAAAGAGGTAGTCTCAAGAAACCTCAGGCCCAGGGATTTAGCTCAATGGTTCCAGCACCTGCCTTGCAAGGGCAAGGTCCTGAATTTGATCCCCAGTAACCACATACAACAATGCCAGGCATGGTAACTCATGCCAACCAGCAATCAGTACCACATACCACAATGTTGGGTGTGGTGGTTCATACCTGTAAGCCCAGCACTTGGGAGGCAGAGGCAGGAGGATTGCTGAGTTTGAGGCTGAGTTCAGAACCAGTCTGAACTACAGGGGGAGACACTGTCTCAGAAAACTAAAACAAAACAAAACAAAAAACACCTCAATTTACTGAAAAGAAGCATATTTGTTAGGACCTTTGATGTTAAGTCATAAAATCCCCTTGAACTGTATGAAGAAAAAAATAAAAACAAATTATAAAGATTAACATTTTTTTCCCAAGCAATGTTCACACCTATAACCCCAGCATTCTGGGATGTTTAAACAGCAGGATCACAAGTTCAAACACAGTCTAGGTAATTTAGTAGCTTAGTGTAACCTTGTCTCAAAACAAAAAATCTAAAATATAAAAATGGGTGGGGGTTGAGATGTAAAGGCTTTGGGTTCAATAAAAAGAATGAAATTGTTTCACAGAGTCCAAAGGCAGAGATGCAGCATAAAGTCAGCAATCAGCTGGAACCAGGACTTCAGCTGAGTACCATGGGGAAATCCAGAGGCTCTCCGTCTTGTGTCAGTTTTTCCTCTAAGTCTTCTTTCTTCAGCTCACACACAGCGCTTGTCTGTGTTCCAGGGTGAAAAACAGGATGGATAGAAAGCATTTGCCATTGACAAGTCTTTCTCTAGCTTATAACTCTTCTATTCAAGAGCTGAAATCTTTGACCACAATTTCAGTTCACCAGGGGGTCCCTAACAATTCCATCTCTAGAAGTGGGGAAGGAATGTGACAATTTAGAATAATGTCTTCATATGGATTGGGGAGCTGAGCCCCAAACTGATAGAATATGGAGGAAGAAAACAGATCTCAGGAAGCTGGAAGCCTGGGCATAGCAGATACTCTATGGATATCTATTCCTATAAGAATAGAGTCTAAAAAAATTATCCTATCCTGAGGAATTACATTTATATATAATAAACACTCCATTCAACTGAACAAATAATGGCAAGCCTGCATTAATACATATCAACCTTATCACTGCTGTCATTTGTGTTAATGTTTTTGAAAGATAAAAATTTATGTTTTAATTTCAGCTGGCTCATTTGGAATAAACAAATTCATATATTAATATATAATTCTGAGCCTATGTGAATTCTCCACTAAAAAATTAAAATTGTATTTTTTATATTTAATCTTTATTGGTACATTATGAATACACATCATCATCGCATTCAATAGTGAGGGTTTGTACCGGAATATGATATGACTTGATTCTCATTTTTTCCCTTTCCCCCACCCTGCAACCCCCACCCGCTATATACATAATCTTTGCTTCCTTTTTATTATTACCACATTCATTTTCCCCTCATTGTTCACCCCTACACTCTCTTCCCTTTTAAATATTTTCTTAAAATTGTATTTTTGAGCTAACTGTGAGGCAATGCCTTTTTCTTGTTTTGTAGGAAGAGCTAAAGGAAAGTACCAGGAAGAATATACTTTTCTTTTTAATTTATCAAGGTTTCAATAATACGCTTTTTTATTGGAACGATATTTTCTCTCCTACCTACTTTATCAATCTATTTCCTCAATTTCAAAAATATGAAATAAAATATACTTTAAAATATTCAACAAAAAGTTTTCATTGCTTGTTCTTTCCATATTTGAGAGAATGTGGAATTTCTGCCATAATACAGAGCTGGAGAAGTGCCAAGAAGCATTTATTGAGTCAACAAAAGTCTATTAGTTTCTTGTTTTTGCCTGGCCTTTGGCACACACAGAACAGAAAAATTATGAGCACCTGTAGGAAACAGGGAAAGGGGATGTAACTAGAACCTCTGCAATTAAGTTCTAGTCTTCTGTGAACATGACAGCACAAAACGAATTAGTAAATAGATGAAATGAGACTTAGAAAAGAAGCTCAGCTTGGGCCTGATCCATGCTACTCTGGGCAGCAAAGACGAAAAACCTGAGCTTGTCATATTTTTATTCAGTACATCGGGCAGTAAGCAATTAACAGGTCATTCAGAGTCCAGCATTTAACACGTGTGTCAGAGGCTAATAGTTTTGGTACATCAGGAGAAACAAATGTAACAGGTCACTCAGAGGTCAGTAGGTTTGGTACAATCCAAAACAACGAGGAACTATGTAGATGAAGGTCCTGTTATAGTTCTGCCCCTGGGATCCCTGGGGTCTTTGTTGTTATAGGAGGTAAGGACAGTCATGTCCAGATATGCCACAGCTGGCCTGTAGGCAGGAAACCGAGGCTCAATCATTGTTTTAATTGTGAAATTGTTTTTCCCAAAAATGATATAAGATTGCTCCCACAGCTGCTTCAGAGATCACAATTCATCAGGTGAAACAGTCAATGAACAAGTAAATAAATATAGAAAATTATGTCAAATGGTGATAAGCAATAAAAGGAAAATAAAACAGAAAAGAATAAGAAGAGTATTTAGTTTAAGCAGAGCTAGTCATCCAGAAAGCTTCTTTAGCAAGGTAATATGCAAACACATCTAAATGAAATGAAGTAAGAACAAATCCTAATATTTGAGAGATAATAAGATGTAAAACTAAGTTTTGTTTGACTCGCAAATAGGCTCCAAATGGAATTTTAAGTCATCAAGTCAACTTTGCTGAAGGACAACTTTAGTTTATGTAGTGAATGTCCTGGTTTCTGTGTCCCCTATCTTGTCATTCAGGTTCTCAGTTGGCTAATTATTCTTTTGCTTCTCTTGGGCCAGAAAACAACAGCAATTCTGCCGAGCATCTCATTTCTTTGTAAGAATCCAATATGCCCTGGCCAGAAGCACTTGTCTTCAGATTCAGCCAGTATCTTAAAGTTTTCATCAACATTTCTCCCAAAGGACTTTTATATTTTGCAATGTAAGATGTGCCTTTAACACCCTAAAAGAGATAAATAGATATTTTTCTTGTAGTAGTTAGGATGCAAGGGTGACCTTAGAGACACTAAAGTCAGAACTTGTTTCCTGTTGAAACATATCCTACTGTTGTACATATCAGGATAATGTACAGCCTTTTATCTGCTCACATTGATTAGATCATTCTAAATTTATTGGTAAAATAAATAAAAAGCCAATTACTTTTTTAAAAAGTCAGTAATAAAATAAAGTTTTTCTTTAAGATGTCCAAAAGCTGTATAAATTCAGTAATTCATATATGGTTTAATATTAAAAATTGGTTTTGAGAACAACAGTACAGGAAAGTTTGAAATTGGGCCAAGCATTATAGTACACGCTGAGTATATCTGAGGATTTGAAACACGTCAGGGAAATGAAGCACATAAGTAAGGGTGAGATGGAAAAGATGGGGTTTCTGAGGTATAAAGAGGTCAGAGCATGCAAGATTACTTGGAAGACAGTAGATTTTATCCTATGTAAATAGAGAAGCCATTGAAACATTTAGATAGGAAAATAATATATTCTACTTTATATTTTCAAAACAATGTTATTTCTACTGTGTGGAGAACAGAAAAGAATAAAGTTATCATGATATTACAATTACCTGAGGGAAAGATTATAGATAAGAACCAGTTGGAATTTAGTATGGATTAAGTATAACGTTAAGAAAAATAAAATTATTAAAGAAGATTTCCTATTTTCTGCAGTGAAAAGCTGAAGAAGAGGCTGAAAGAGAAGTAAAATTGAAGGGAAGAGAAAGTGTAGTTGTACCCGTGTTCAAATTCAGATGTTTTCATGAATAAAAATATCAGGAAAGAACAATAAAATAAAGCCCCCTTGGAGATTCAAAAAGAGATTTAGGTTGAAGAGGAAAAAATAAGAATGTAATCCAAGTTTCAAATATGCTTCTATGTTTATTGAAGTTTAATCAAATGTGTTTTAAAGGTTTTTGTTAGCATCATCAAAGATTATTATTGTTTAGCACTGCAGAAATTGCTTGTTTGTAAAGTTGCTATGAAATGGCTGCCATCTGGTGGACAATCATGAGGAACACTAGAAATTACCTCATCTATTGGAATAGAATTACTGTTAAATTGAATCACATGAATTTTTTTTTTTTTTTTTGAGACAAGGTCTTGCCTTGTAGGTCAGGCTGGCCTTGACCTTGAGGCAGTCCTTTTGCCTCTGGTTCCTGAATTCTGGGACTACAGGCATGAGCCACCATGCTCGGCAACATGAATCTTTTTAATATCATTGTCTTACTAATGAATATTTGCATTTCTACCATCATTCCTTATTATAGACAATTGATTGCCTAAATAATGTCAAAGTATGTGACATCATTAAAAATTTGTCAAAAGAATCTTTAGTTTTTGAAGTATTAAAACAAAATTTTAAAAGATTATTCTTAAAATTGTATTTTCTAGGGCCGGGGATATAGCTCAGTGGTTCCAGCGCCTGTCTTGCAAGCACAAGGACCCGGGTTCGATCCCCGGTAACCACATAACAATACTGGGCATGGAGACTCACGCCCACCAGCAGTCAGTACCACACACCACAGTGCTGGGCGTGGTGGCTCACACCTGTAATCCCAGCACTGGGGAGGCAGAGGCAGGAGGATTGCTGTGATGTGAGTTTGAGGCTGAGCTCAGGGCCAGCCTGAATCACAAAGTGAGACCCTGTCTCAAAAAAACAAAACAAAACAAAAAAACTGTATTTTCTAAAAAGTACTTCCAAGGAAAAGAGGATACAATTTTCTGAGGGTATAATAAAAAATAAGAAATAATAACATTTGTCTTCCCCAGGTAACAGTCACTGGGTGCTGGAGGTGGTTTACACAGGTTGATGAAAGTTGATTGTGCATATCTCTTTCCAAATCTACAACCACTGACATGAGATTGCTAAGTTAGAGTTGGTCATGATGGGAGTATTTATACTACAGAAATCAACAAATACTTAAAATTGAAGCTTTATCTGAGAAAGCTGATTTATCAATCTCTTTCTCCTCTCTTACTCTATCTCTCTGTGTGTGTGTATACTTTTATTTATTTTTTAAAGTTTATATGTATTTATTTGTTTCAAAATATATATTTTATTAGTAGGTATTTATTTATTAGTATTAGTATTTATTAGTATCTATTTTTTTATCCTATCCATTCCATTACCCTCCCTAATACCTTCTTATTCTCTTCCTCTCACCTAGTAATAGTCCCCCTACTACTTTTATGACTTACGTTTAGATTCTACATATTAGAAATATGTGTGCTATTTGTCTTTCTGAGTCTGGCTTACTTCCTTAACATGGAAGTAATGTCATGCATTTTCCTGCAGATGACAATTTCATTTTTCTTTATGGCTGAATATTCTATATTTAGAATATATATACCACATTTTCTTTATTCATTCACCTGTTAATGGCAACTAAGCAGGTTATATACCTCAGCTATTATCTATTTTGCTACAAAAATATGGGTATGCAGGTATTGCTATTTATTTATTTATTTATTTATTTATTTATTTCGTATATGGGTTCTTTTCTTTTTCTCTTCTTTTCTTGTATTCTTAATGATAGTCATTCTGACTAGGGAGCGTCAAGGTAGTTTTGATTTTTATTTCCCTGATGGCTAAAGATGTTGAACATTTTTTAGTATATCATGGTTATTTGTGCTTCTTTTGAAAAGTCCCTGTAAGTTCATTTGTCTCCTTTTTGGCTGGGTCATTTCATATGTGTGTTCAGTTGAGATCATTGTATATTTCAGATATTAATAATCTCTCAGAAAAATAGCTGGAAAAGACTTTCTGTTATTCTATAGGTTGTCTTTTCATTCTGTTGATAATTTCCTTTGCTGTGCAGAAAAATTGAATGTAGTTCATTTATTGATTCTTGTTCTTATTTATGCTCCCAGGGTCCTATTCAGAAAGCCTTTGGTCATGCCTATGAATTAGTGTTCTCCCTATGTTATCTTCTGGAAACTTCAAAGTTTCTGATCTTATACAGTATCTCAGTCTTTTATTCTTTCTGACTTTATTTGTGTACAGGTGAGAGATTAGGATCTAGCTTCAATTCTGTATATACAGATACCCACTTTTCCATTTATTAAAGAAGATCTGCAGTTTATGTTTCTGGCCCTTTTGTTAAAAACCAGATAGCTTTAGTTGTGTGGGTTCATTTGTTTCTTCTGTTCTAGTCCCTTAGTATTTGTTTTTATGAAAGTATCATGTGTTACTTTTATTTCCTTGCCAAAACAAAATACCCAATACCCAAATTTAGAAGAGAAAGAGTTTACTTGGCTTACATTTCATAGAGGTTTCGGTCCATAACTGGCTGGCTCTGAGGCTGGGAAACAGACAGGCATGCATGAGAAAGCAAAAGCAGTTCATGGGGCCCACAGTGTAGCAATGACAACAAGGGAAAGAGTTCTTCACATCTTTTTGCCTCTTTTTTTTCCCATCCAGACTATTGGGATTAAGGTAATACTAAACCTCTCACTTATATGTATTGGTTTAGTAATCATGTGCCCTTAAACCCAACATCACACATTCCAGATTCAACTGCCTCTGAAGAAGGAAGTTCCACCTCACCTACATGAGGCTTTGGGAGGACATCTGAACACAAACTGTAACATTCCACCCCTGGCCGCCCAAAGACTCAAGCACATCCCTTCATGCAGAAAAGCATTTAGTCCCTCTCTAAGAGTTGCCACAGTCAGGATAGTTTCAGCATTGCTGAAAAGTCTGAATGCTAGGTCTCCTCTAAGGCAAACTCTTTGTTAGTCCCTATACAAATGAAAAGAAAGTTAGACACTTTCAACTTTCAAAGGCACAAGAAAAACATTTCTGTTTTAAAAGTTACAAACAAAGAGATGCCAAGGAAAGGGACCAAAGTACATCCAAAACCTAGCAGGGCAAACATTAAATCCCACAGGTCCACTTCCAGCATCCCTGGCAATCTGTGGCAAGTTGTGAACTCCAAAGGGCTAGAGGGGGTCTGCTCCTATGGCACTTCTTGTAATTGTAGCTCAGGGTTTATCTTGGCTTCTCTCTTGGCCCAGTTCTGTTCCTTCCTTACAGTTTTTCTCAGAAAAATCAATGGTCCTGATTGCTCCAAACTTGTGGGGTCTCCACTGCCCCTTTGACTTCACACTCATAACTTCATACATTGCCCTCTCAGGGGTACACTTCCTGGCCTCCTAGGACTTCTAAAATCTAGGTGGAAGCCTTCTTGATCCATGACTCTGGCATTCTGCATACAACTTTCATCCAAGCCATAATATGTATCATCTGGAGTCCAACAGCCAATGCAGTACTTCCTAGTAGAAATCTCCTGAGCCTGGTCTTTCCTAGCCTTCTGGTCTTCTGAGCTCTGACCAGAATCTCCTCTACAAAATAGTCCAAGATGTTCCAGCTCTGATTCTGTAGCTGACATCTCCAAGTCTTTCTAACTCTTTCCCTTTTCAGAAGCCAGTTCCAAAGGCTTTTGAGCCACATGGCCACGTAACATCACGGCATAACCCCACTTCTCTATCACCAAATTTCTGTGTTAGTTACTTTTCTGTTTTTGCTGAGACGATACCCAACACCCAAAATAAGAGAGGAAGGGGTTTATTTGGCTTACATTTCATAGATGTTTCAGTCCATAATCAGCTGGCTCTGAGGCTGAGATGGCAGACAGGCATCCACATGGAAGCAGTTCAAGAGGCCCATAGTGTAACAGAGCAACAAGGGAGAGAGAGTTCTTCACATCTTTGTACTTTCTTTTTCCCATCTAGACTACTGGGATTAGTACTAACACTCTCACTTGCATATAGTGTTTTAGTAATTATATGCCCTTAAAACCATCAGCTCACACTGCAGATTTAACTACCTCTGAAGAAGGAAGTCCCACCTCACCTGCAAGAGGCTTTGGGAGGACATCTGAACACAAACCATAACATACCATGAATTTTTTATACTTATGAGTTTGCAGTGTAGTTTGAAATCAAATACTGCAATGTCTCTAGCCTTACTCTTTTTTGCTTAGGAAGGCTTTAGATTTTTTGGGTATTTCATGTTTTCTTATGAACTTTATAATTTTTTTATAGTTTTGTGAAACATGATTGGAATTTTGATGGATATTGCTTTGAGTTTGTATATAAATTTTGGTAATATGGTCATTTAAATAATATTCTGCTAATTTATAACCATAGGAAGCCTTTCTACATTTTGGGGTCTTCTGTAATTTCTTTTTTAAAGACCTGGTAAAATTTAGCAATGAATCCATCTGGTTCTAGGGTTCTCTTTATTGAGACATAATTCCACTTTAACTCCATTGTTTGTTATTGATCTGTTTAGGTTTTTGATAGACCCTTGCTTCAGGTTTTATAGATCATATGTGCCTAGAAATTTATACATTAGAATATAGCTTTTAAAATATTTCATAATGATTTTCTGAATTTCACAGACGTCTATGAACCTGCCTTTATTATCTCTAATTATATTGATTGGGTCTTCTCTCTTTCCTTTGGTTATTTTGGCTAAAAGTTTATCAGTCTTGTTAACTTTTTTAAAGAAAATAATTTTGTTTCAGTGATTCTTCATATTATTTTAGTTTCTAATTCATAAGTTTCAGTACTCATATTTAAAATTTTTTCTTTTTTAGGGTTTTTTGAGACAGCGTCTCGCTTTGTAGTTCAGGCTAGCCCTGAGCTCAGCTTCAAACTCAAATCACTGCAATCCTCCTGCCTCTGCCTCCCGAGTGCTGGGATGACAGGCGTGAGCCACCACACCCGGCACTGTGGTATGTGGTACTGGTTGCTGCTGGGCGTGAATCTCCACACCCAGAATGGTATGTGGTTACCGGGGGATCGAACCCGGGTCCTTGCACTTGCAAGATAGGCGCTGGTACCACTGAGCTAAATCCCTAGCCCCTAAAATTTTTCTACTGGGTTTGAATTTTGACTTTTTAAAAAGACCTTGAGATGTATAATTAGGTTATTTATTCAAGATATCTCTTATTTTGGGGGGTTTTTGTTTGTTTGTTTGTTTGTTTTGACACAGGGTCTCACTTTGTGGTTCAGGTTGGCCCTGAGCTCAGCCTCAAACTCACATCACAGCAATTTCTGCCTCTGCCTCCTGAGTGCTGGGATGACAGGCGTGAGCTACCACGCCTGGCACTGTGGTATGTGGTACTGGTTGTTGCTGGGCGTGAGTCTCCACCCCCAGTATGGTATGTGGTTACCGGGGATAGAACCCGGGTCCTTGCGCTTGCAAGACAGGCGCTGGAACCACTGAGCTAACCCCGGCCCCAAGATATCTGATTTTTAAAAGTAGGCACGCAGAGCTATATGCTTCCCTTTTAGCACTGCTTTTTCCATATCCCATAGATTGTGGTATCTTCCATTTCCATTTCTATTTGTCTTCAAGACTGTCTTAATTTCCCCTTTGATTTATTCATTGACTCACTGCTTCAAACTTAAACTGTGCAGTCTCCACGTGTTTGAACACTTCGTAGTTTTTCTTGCTGTTGATTTCTAGTTTCACTCCATTATTACCTGATAAGACATGAGAAATTCTTTCTCAGGGGGTGGTTTTAAGATCTGATTTAGGGCTATAATGTGATCTATTTTGGAGAACATTCCATGAACTGCTGAAAAAATGGAATATTCTATAGATGTCTATTTGTACTCCTGTGTAGTTTAACTGTGTGATGTTTCCTTGTTGATTTTTGTTTGTTTGTTTGTTTAGATGACCTACCAGTGAGAGTGAAACACTGAAGTCACTCACCACTATTGTGTCATGATGTTTGTGTGCCTTTATGTTGAGTAGTATTTGTTTTACAAAATTGGTCACATTGATGTTAGGTGCATATATATTTTCAATTGTTATATTTTCTTTGTGGGTTTTCTCTTTACTAATGTGAGTGGTCTTCTCTGTCTCTTCAAATTTTGTCTTGAAGTTTATTTTGTCAGGCATACATATGGCTATTCCTGCTTGCTTTCAGATTCCATCTGCATGGGATATTGTTTTCCATACTTTTATTTGTGTTCAATTTACATTTTGCTAGTGAATATCCTGCCTATCAATCAATTAAATGAAGAATGAAAACCATTTATATTCAGAATTATTTTAGAAAAGTATGTGCTAATAGCTATAATTTGTTGTTTTTCTAATGTTTCATTGATTGTTTTCAAATTCTTAATAGTTTATCTACTTTTACTTTTCTGTATGTAGGATTCTTTTAAGTATCTTTCACAATGCTGGGTAATAGTCATGAAATCCCTTAGTTTATATTTCTCATGAAAGTCCTTTTCCCATCAATTTTTAAAGATACCTCTGCTTGATGTAGTGACCTAGTTGGCAGTTATTTTCTTTCAGGGTTTAAAATACTTTCATTCAATGCCATGGTGACTTTAGGAATTTACAGATCAAAACGATGCCAAGACTAGTTTTACAAACACAGTACACATTGTTGTCCATATATAATAACTTGGGAGTCTTTTACTGATCAAAAATAATGTATTAATTGCTATTATCCAGTTCTCATAGGTCATCTAAAATTTGTTAAAACAATTAAATGAGGACTCTTGGGCTTGGGAAACCTTCTGGGTAGGACTTCCCTTGATAAATAAAAGAGTTGCTGCCTAGAAACATCTTATTCCAGCCTTTGTTCATTAATGCAGTCTTCTATCAGTCTTGATATCCTTATGAGAGACACATGCTAATAAACACTGTTAAACATTTTCTTATAATATGTTTACATTGGTTATCATCAGAAGGTTGTCTGTAGGTAGAACAAAAAGGAGAGGCTATAAACTGCTGCCTGCACCTACTCTTCCATTTTCTTTTTTGCTCCTTTGATTCTACCAATTAAAACCCAAGTAAATTTAGGTACACATTCCCAAATATGGGAATAAAAGAACCTTTTATGAAACACTCTTCATGAGTTTTATTATTTTTTCATTATTTTGGTTGGAAGAGTCTAGGACAAAGTTTTCATTATTTACTATTAAGCCTATTTCATATAAATATACCTATTTCATATAAGTAAGAGTTCTCATATTGTTGGGGTAATAGAAGAGCCATTACCAATCCTAGCATTTAGAATTCTGGTAATGCTAACAGTTAATAGGTACAATTAATGCAATACAGCTATATAATGTAAAGACAGAAATTGAAGAACTCTAGTAAAACTTTAATGAAATGCATAACTTGAAACTTCCTTTTCTTTCTGTAGAGGTACACAGTGAAGAAATATATATTCTTATTGTATTTGTCTGGTTACTCAGAGATAGTCCCTCTGATGTTTTTTGAGGGAAACATAAGCAGTTCAGTCTTGTATCTAATTCCATCACCTTAAAGAGACCTAAGCTATAAATGTTTTAAAATCCCAATCTCTTATTAACATAAAAGGAAAAGTTCTAGGCTGAAAGCTATTGAATTAAGGTCTTTATATTCAGTTCTCCACTGTGCTATATTCTAAAACAGTATTTTCAGACCTTATTCAGTTCCAAAAACTCTTAGATCAAAGAAATGCTCTTAGCTCTCAGAAACAAGACTGAATAGGCCTGTTTCATGTCCGTAAAGGCATAAGATAGTAGAAAAATTCCTTTCAGTCAAAGAATTCACAGGTTCCTTCCATAACCTTCAGTGGTAAAAGGTGATGATATTCTATAATTGGTGCAAGTGGAAAGGGAAGAGAGAGGGGATGATAAAAGAAAAGTTTTATTGCCTTTTTAGTAAGAGACAAATGAGAAATCATTCTGATATCAAGGATAAAAAGGGAAGCTTTACTAAAGTAACACATTCACAAATAGGTAGCTTAAACTTTCACTTCCTTGACCACAACTATTTTTAAAAAATCTATACTAAGAGTAAAACCTGCAAAAGATATTTAACTTTTTATAAGTGCTTAGATAGTATTTACAAAAAAGGGGAAATTTATTTAAAAATTTACAGAGATGAAAATTAATGCAATTATTCATCTCTTCTCTCAAGAGATTGCAAGTTCCATGAATTCTGGGTCATGTCTTTCTTATATATACTGCTGCTGGTTGCAATATAATAGGAAGTTCATAAACATTTATTGAAAGATCAAGTAGAATATAGATTTTAGATATGGTATGTAGATAACACATATCCATTTAAAGTCATTCCTCAGGGAGTCTGGCTTGCCCAGAACCTCATCATGTTTTTTATAGGTGATTATATGAAAGAGACAAAAAGAATTTATGAAACTATCTCTTGATATATAATATTATGTTCTGAACAGTTGTGCCTCTCCTCAAAGTCATATTTTGAAATTCTAAATATAAATGTGATGGCATTTGGAGATAAAGCTTTTGAAAAATAATTAGAGTTAGATGGAAGGGATACTGTTAGGATGGAATTAATACCCTTATAAAGAATGACAGCAGGGCCAGGGATTTAGATTAGTGGTACCACACCTACCTTGGAAGCAGAAGAGCCCAAATTGGATCCCCAGTATCACAAAAAAAGAAGAAAGCAGAAGGAGAAGGAGAAGGAGAAGGGAGAAGGAGAAGGAGAAAGGAGAAGTAGAAGGAGAAAGGAGAAGTAGAAGGAGAAAGGAGAAGGAGAGGAAGAG
>PVIR01029742.1:0-20956 GCA_004026965.1 Petromus typicus
TGACCTTTTTCCTACAGTGTAGTTTTCAAACTTTTAATCTACACTTCTTTGGATAATTTCTTTACAAAATAGAAAATAAGTGTCAATGAAAACTAATGTGTAAAACAGGATTCTTGCCAACACCACTTTTCCCAGCTATGGAAAGAGCTAATGGATTTTCATGCCTCTCCTAGAAGCCCTACGATGACTTAAACCTCACATCAACACTCTTCTACAGTCTAAGAGATTAACTAGTTTCATCCAAATACTGCACATAAGCAACTTTCATTCCAAACCACTTTGTGGATAAAGCAAGCAGAAATAAAATGGGCCACTCCCTGAGCTGATCATTTTTTGCTATTAAACCAACTAGGAAAAAAAGCATAATTTCACCAATGCAGAAGCAGGATATTATCATTTCCCCCATATCTCCCAACATACAGCATCAGATTAAAGCAGCTGATACCTATTTTGAAATGCAATTAAATATAAATATTTTCAGAAATAATTCAACACCTGCATTGTAAAACTCCATGGCCTGGTTAATTTTCATGAGTCATACCAAGGATTTCATGCTTATGCCACAGGTTTTCATGCTCTAACTATTAAATCGTTTCATTTCATTTCAAAAAACTGAACTGGGTTTTACCATGTATGAACTGAGTCTTTTCATATATGAAGGAAATGATCAACTCCAACAAATAACAAATAACTGGAAATGATTTCCTTCTTTCTAGTTTTTATATAGTAATGGATGTATTCTTCCAAATTCTAGGACTTTCTCAGGTGGCAACAGAAATTATGCATTCTTGTTCACTTAATCCAATGCAACCACAGTAGTACTTA
The DNA here is from genome assembly GCA_004026965.1 of Petromus typicus. Taxonomy (NCBI): domain Eukaryota; kingdom Metazoa; phylum Chordata; class Mammalia; order Rodentia; family Petromuridae; genus Petromus; species Petromus typicus. Next base: position 826 of record PVIR01029742.1, read on the forward strand.
TTTTAATTCCCTCTGTCCTGTTGGAAAATTAATTTTATTCATCTTTTTCCTCATTTCTGTATTCTGTGATAATATAATACTGTACAGATACAGCCTGATACCAAGTTTAAGTCCAAAATGAATTTCTGTTTTGTTTTTAACCATTCTGGGATGAACCTAGGCCTCATATATGCCAGGCTGATGTTTTACCACTAAGCTACAATCCCAGCAGTAAGATGTTTTTCATTTGCCGTATCTGTTTCTATTGACCCCCTTCAGTTTCCTATAATCCAAAAGGTAGCTGCAAGAGCTGGTGGTTAACACCAAGTATGTATAAAACCAACACATTTTATTTCTACCTTCTTTTTACTCCATGAAGGTTTAAATAAGTCCATATGTTGTAGACAATTTTTTTTCCACTTTATAGTCTCTGTCCTCACAACTCTGAGTTACTGATTAGTTGCTTACTTTCAGTATTTAAGTAAAAGCATTTACTACTTACACATTTTTCTCACCCCTAAACAAGGAAAAAACAAGAAACCAAGGAGATAACAGATAAAAAATTATCAGCTTTATTGTTAATAAAATCCATGGTGGCTTAAGCCTGTGAGTTAAGGAGTCTGGGCTAATATTTCTCCCCCAAATTGGGCCACCTTACCTACCCAGTTCGAGATACAGCTCCAAGAACAGGCATTCCCACGAACCTGTGATGGGTTGGAATGCAGGCTGTGTAGAAAATGAGGAGGAGAACTAGAGAGGCCCAATTCCTCCTTTCAAACTCTAAGTTTGGAGTTATCTGTCCTCCTTTAGGGAATCATACTATAGCTGAGAGCATTATGTCCAATAAATGTCCATCCCATTCAAAATAATTCAAAATAAATGAAGTTTTCCCTGCAAAACACCACCTTACAGGGACCTCAAATTGTCCTCCACATCCAGCTTGACATTCCCAAGTTCCACTATACCTTGCTCTCCATGACTGAAACTCCTTCCCCTCTATAAACCCTGTCTTATATTATTCCTATCTTCAATTCTGCAATTTGAGAATATTTGCTTATAAAAACTGATAAACTGAGAATCTACGTGATTTACTCACAAGTAAATTTGAATAGACCACAATATGCTAAAAGACAACAAACAGTGCAAGGTTATTTTACCCATATTTCACTCCTCCCTTGGGTCATTTTAAGATTATGACTGAAGTATTACAACCAAATAGATCCAAAAAAATACCAGTGCCAATGCACACATCAAATGAGTAAAGCTTAACTTTGCTTCAATATTTTCTTCCCTTATTCAATACATCTATTGTCATACATACTAGGATGCTTACAGCTCTCTTTGAAGTCCAGCTACTTTACACAATGGGGAGTGAGATCAGAGCTAAATTTTTTTTTTTTTTAAGGTTTTTTGAGACAGGGTCTCACTTTGTGGTTCAGGCTGGCCCTGAGCTCAGCCTCAAACTCACATCACAGCAATCCTCCTGCCTCTGCCTCCCGAGTGCTGGGATTACAGGCGTGAGCCACCACGCCCGACACTGGTATGTGGTACTGGTTCCCGCTGGGGTGAGTCTCCACACCCAGTATTGTTATGTGGTTACCAGGGATTGAACCCGGGTCCTTGCGCTTGCAAGACAGGCGCCGGAACCACTGAGCTATATCCCCGGCCCTCAGAGCTAAATTTTAAGAAGAAAATTCTGGTAGCACTGAAGAGAAGGCAAAGGTAGATGACCAGGGATCTAAAAACATAATAGTAACAACAACAAATATAACAAGCCCATGTATGCCACAGTAGAGTTATCATCAACAAAAGTTGGGAAAAGGCTAGAATATGGGGTAGTTTAGAAAAAAAAAAATTAGGAAAAATGGCAGAAGTTTGAATGACTGCAAGCTAATAACCCTGACTGACTTGGAAAATGTAATAGCAGTAACCAACATGGAAAATGCACGGAATAGTAATTTGAAAGAACATTTATTCAGATGAAACACCCTTAAGAAATATTTACGTTTAAAGGACAAGTGGGCTATAAACCAAAGAAGCTGAAACAGGCCATGACACTAGAAAAGAATAATGACAGTGAACTGGTAGCCAATGAGAAAGCATTTTAAAATGGATGAGATATCTATTTCTGTCAGTAACTAAAAGAGACATGGAACAAAGACATTAGTGGGTGTGGCAATCACTAATAACAATAAAAATGCACATCAAATGTGCTCACCTTGAGCAGGCATGCTGTTCCAAAAATATGAGCTTATTTAATACCCCCAAGAACTCTACAAGGTTAAAGATTATTACTATTCTCTTCTGGATGACCATCAAAAAAACTTACATCCAAAAAATATCACATCCATAATAAGGCAGAAGTAAAATCAAAGGGCGGGAGGGGCAAGGACACATGAAAAAGGAGAAAGAATGTTTCGCCTATAGAGGATTAGCTAGAGGTCAGAGTGATTTATTTTATTTTATTTTTTTTTTTTTAAGGCAGAGGCTACTGAGCATTTTTAGAGGGTACATTGATGGAAATAACACAATCCAGGCCTGCACAATAGAGAAAATCTCTCTGATGCTGCTGGGAAGACACATATAGACAGGATAAGCATATAATGTCAGATTGTCTAGGATGTAGCAGGACGGAACACAACCAGAGGATAGCATAGTGCCATCAAACAACACTCACAGTGCCATGAACTGGCTGCATCTGAAAAATGAGAAACTAAAAAGAAAGGGGATCGAAAAGAAAATGCAGTTACATAAGTCTCAGGCTTCCTGTGCCCCGTGTATAGGTGGGATAGATGGCAAGACGCTGAATCAGACGCTTGCATTGCTTCCAGTGTCAGAGATGCATGAACCCAAATAAAAGGCTGCGCCTGAGGACAGGAGGTTCCCAGGGCCCCACTCAGCCTAAGGAAAACGCAGTGATCAGCTAGCTCCCCTTTCGGCTTCCTCTTGAATTCTAAAGGTCAGAAAACTGTTACAGTTCCTTATATTGTAATTATTTCAGAGGCATACAGAGTAAAGGGAAAAGACTATTCAGTAGATAGTGGTAGAAACCAGGTACTGCATGGAAAGAGTGCTTCCCGAGGCAGCTTGGGAGCTCACACGTATCCTGGAGGCAGAAATAAGGCTGCAGAACAAAACATGAGTAGCAGTCACACCGGCAAAACTGACAGGGTGGATCCTTGGACTGCGAAATTCTGTGGATTTAGGTGCCAAGAGGTGGTAAAAAGTAACAACGCAGGTTTTAGAGACCTTACTTTATAATTCATATTTCTAAGGTAAAAAACACACAGAAAAGTCTTTTCTTCTAAATAGTTTTATCACAACTACTATGGTAAAATTAGACAAAGAATAACTAATTTAAGCAAACTAGAAACATACAGTACAGACATTTTCTCTGAGCAATTTATATCTTACTTGAATCAATCATAAAACTCAAGCTTATCAAATTACATTATTCTAATTTTTAAAATTTAAAACATTATCCTATATAACAATCATGTGATATCAAGAGAACAGAAATGGTTGCCAGAAAACTCTTCATACAGATATTTTTATATACGTAGCTTACTTTTTAAGAGTTAGAGGAAGATTATAAAATAGAAAAAGACCTAAGTCATGGTTTAGGGTCAGCTGATAATTACTTTGAGGTCCTAAACAATCAATTCCCTGTCTAAAAATCTGCTTCTACCACTGTCTATGAATGAGCTGAAATAGATGCTCACTTTAACGTTCAAGGAACTTCAAAACAGCTTCACAAATGCAAGTAATCAAAGCACACACTCCCTTCTGGACTAAAGCCAGAGCTTCCACACTGAGTTACATAACAAACCCTTTCTTATTCTGAGACAGGATCTCTCTAAAGTCTCCAAATTGCCCAGACCTGTGATCCTTTGGCCTTAGGCTCCCAGGGTGCTGGGATTACAGACATGTGGCATCACACCTGGCTGGGTAATTACTTTTCTATAATAAAACGAGGATTCTATTTAGCCAGGTAGTGCAGAATCCTCATAGCACCAATAATTTATTAATTATAAAATCAATATAGCTATTAATAATAAATGCTACAACTTGAATTATCCAGATTAATAACTATTACATTCTTCTTAGCTGGTAGATTCTACCTGAAAATAGAGTCTAGGAAATTTTTTTTAGAATTTTAAAAATATTTTTTAAATACTTAAAAAAATAGGTCACACTCAGTGCCCCATTTCAAAATATGTAGATTGCCTATAAAAACTGTAGTACAATATTCATTCCTTTAATAATATTTAATAAAGAGATGCTGATATCTTATTGCTTTTTGTAACTTGAGAATTCTCCAACTCTAGAGAATCTGCATGTGTGCAGGTCTTTTCTCATCACAAGTACCAGGATACCCATTCTGATGGGATTATAGCAAATTTTGTCAAGTTTGCTACCAATAAACAACAACAACAACAACAACAAAAAACCCATGTGTAAATACTCTTTAATAGTCATGTTTTCTTACCCAAACACCAAAATCCCTATGAAATTATGTTATGTAGTTTACAGTGAAAAAAAAAATAAAATAATACAAATAATACACTGTGGGGGTGAGTGGAAGTGAGAAAAGAAAAATTAAGGAAGGTAACAGAGCCTTACACGGAGAGCACAACCATTCTAAGGTGAGAATTATCCATTCAGGAAGAATTTAAAGCTTACAGAGGTAACATAAAATATGTAAATGGTGAAACCGGGATTCAAAACCTGGCTCCCAAAACCATCCATTTCTTTCGCCAGTTCAAAAGCCATGGCAAATAAGTTCAGAAAGAGCTGCAATAAAGGGAGAAAAAGTAACATCATAAAAACAGGAAATCATCTATATCAAGACCATTTATGGAGAGTGAATGCAAACTGGAAATGCCTAAGAGGGATAGTTTTGTGGATAACTAAAGTAGCTAAAAATTATAAGGCAATTAGACAAAGTTGGGCCTTCAGCACAGAAAAAACAGAGGTACATTCAGAAATTCCTTGTTCTTTCTATGTACATTTGCTATAAATTAGCTTTCTCATTTGACCCCCATTTAATCAGTATTACCTAGATGACTATACTTGTAATCTAATTGGTTGATCACAGTTTTGTCCCCCCATGCTCATCTGGGGATTTCCCATTGGATCTTACTACTTGACTGTAGTTTTGGCCCACCTTGAACCCACTTCACCTTGTGGTTTTGTTCAATAAAACCCCGCTGAGAAGGCAGGCAACCCTACCTTCCAGGTCCCCCTCTTCTCTACTGGACAGAAGCTATCCTTCTCTCAGTAAAGTTTTCCTACTCTACCCTTCCTCTGCTCTCAGATCTCATTCTTTGACTTTAGAGAACATGAACTCAAGTTTCTGATAACTAGCAGGTTGGGAGTTATACCTCCTTTGTTTGGGTTATTTTGTTTATCTGGATTACTTGCTGCCCTGTACCAACAGGAGCAGGAAATGATGTGTATCATCTAAAGAGGCAGCTGCTGACTCACCTAATACAAGAATGTGGACCTGAGGTTAACGAGGTTGCTTCAAGAGACACTGGAAATAATCTCATTATTTTTAGATAATGAAAATTAATGTTAAAAACTCAAGCACACCATTGCTTAAACAATATAAATCTGTCAGCAACTAGCAACCAGGGCATGGAACCAGGGCATTCCAACCTTCGATACTCTGGAGACAATATCATCCTTCCAATACAAAAAGGAAGAATCAAGCATGGAACTCCCAAAGCAAAGAAGTACAGGTTCTTGAACAGCTGAAAGACTATAAAATTAGATGAATCTAATGTAATGTAGTCACAGTTGTCACACTAATGTTTAGTCACAGTTGAAATCAGTTATCAATTAAATGTTTCATTCACAGTTTTTTTAATTTTCAGTTTTCCAAAGTTAAAGAATAAGCAGTAGAACAAAGAAGGGAAGCAAGGTATAGTCATGATGTGAGTGGACAAACAAAACCTACTCTTAACTCTAAGCTACCATTTACAAAAACTATGGCATCACCATTTCTAGACAAGATTAATTCTGATTAGTCTTTAATTTTAGCCACAGAACTAAGAGAAAATAAGATAATCAATGTGATTACACTTCAAGGATCTTTAAATTACATATTTCATATAACCAAGAGATTTAGAAAAAAAATATTTAAACCACAAATGCAAATGAGAACATATCAACTACAGCTAACTCTTCTCACCTTTCCATTCACTTTCCATTAGTTTTTTTTTTGTTAAGGAAAATATGCTTGAAAATAAGCATTCAAAACCTTTTACCAGCAAACACAACAAAGATTCTGAAAGTAAAAAGTAACATAAAACTGAAAAGAGCATTATATTCATTTTACAGATAAATGATGATTTTACTCTTTCAAAAAACGAAAAGAAAGAAAGTGTACTTCCAAACACTTGTTCTGACTTGCAGTACCGGGAATGAACTACAGGCTGGAACGTGCTAGGCAAGCACTCTGCGATTGGGCTATATTCCCAGTCCTTCTTTTATTAATCCTCAAATGAACTCCTGCTAAATTGCCCCAGGCTAACCTGGAATTTGCCTCAATCTCTTAAACAGCTGGGATTACAGGAATCTCTCTCACACACACACACACACACACACACACTACTCGCCCACACAAAGGCCCAGAGAGAGTTATTTTCATCTGTGCTCTTTCGACAACAATAATCTCACTAAATGGCATAGCTATTCAGTGTAATCTTAGATCTGGGAAGTGGATGCCATCATAATACTTTCTGTCACTGCATTTATAGGAGTTTAAAAATGTATCTATAAGGCTGTTCTCTCCATCTTCTCTCCTGCCCATTCACTAGACTCATAAGACAAATGAATCTTGTTTTTGACTCACTAACATCATGGCTGGTTCTACGTATATTACAAAGGAATAAAACACAAAATTTTCCTTTTTTTTAGTTCAAAGACTACATTCCAAAAATTTAAATTTACAACCCTGCTTACATTGTAATCACTGTATGAAAAGAAGTTAATTTGCACTTGGTTCACTACCTTTTAAAGAAAGGATTATTCAAAGTACAAGTAAAAGATCTTATTTTCCAAAAAGTCTTATTAGTTCACTCCAGTGGCATGGGTTTACCACTTGCAAACTACCAATATCATTAGCTGGATTGTCTTTTGTGAAATAGGTTTAATAGGGAAAGTTATAAACTTAAGATGTCTCATTTCAGGCTCAGGTCAATTCACTACAGACTACCTACAAAGTTAAGATACCAAAAGCTCTTTACCTCAGCAAAAAGAAGCTAATTTTTCTATGTTTTCTCACTACTCAGAAATGTACTGAGAAATAAAGTTTGACTTTTGTTTTATCTTTAAAAAAATAAAAGCATTTGGTCACAACCTAACAGAATAAAAATGTGGAAGAAAAGGCAGAGTTCCAGTGTTCCTTTTACTTATAAACTATACCAAAAGAACAAAGATGATGAACAAGTGGCAGCAACAAAAGAATTGCTTGGAGGAAGAGAAGGGAGGAGAGGAAACGGAAAGGAGGAGAGTACGAAGAGGATTCTGTCACACAGCACTGGGGTCCATACAGAAGGGTGGCCCACATACTAGCTGAATAATTTTGTTCAAGTCACTTCGCCTCTATATGCTTGTTCTTCACCTTGGAAATGTCCTGAGTGAGGCATTTCATTTGTCTTCTTCAAAAGACTGTATTATTAATTAGTGGAAGACAAAAATATAATGATAAACATATCTTGAAGAGATTGAAAAAGTGCTACAAGTACAAGAAAAAGATATTCATTATCTGGATAACAGTAATGAACTTTATACTGTTCTTTTTTCAAGTGGTGAGAGAACACAGCATTTTACATATGTAGAAATTCAGTTCATGGAGCTAAAAGTATTACCTGTCTCCACAGCACTATAATTGAGACTTCATTTAATAGTGTTTATAACACAGAACTTCACACAGATGAAAACAAACTGAACATAAATGAAAAAGGTCTTGCTTATACAAACCAATAAATACCTTCAGGGCCCAAAGCCAAGCAGGTAAGAATAGGTTGTGCGGGATATATTCACTGACTTATCTGTCCGTACAGGTCTATAAGCAGGTTAAAGAGGAAAGCTATAATGCCAGCCGAAATCTAAAACATAAAACTAGAAAACAAAATAAGGTAAACAAGCACCCAGGCAATCAGGTATTGTACACCAGTTGAGAACCACAAGAATCCTGCGAAAGAAATTCAGATAAGAAAAACAAAACTATAAATAGGCCATACCTCCACACAAACATTGCCACTTTTAGGGGTCAACATCCTTTCTGGGTATCTTAGATACTAGACAGAAGACAAGTGAGACCCATCCCCCAAAATTACAGAAGTTAAAATGAAGTCACCTAATTCAAATAGGTAGAAATATCACTAGTCTGGCCTGCACTGAGACAGGTAAAAACAAAATTAGAATATACCTTTTATAAAACCTCAGGGAAATGCCAAACCTTACTGGCAATACAGCTGGATAAATTAGTACCCTGTAATACAATTCTAATAAGAAATAAAATACAAAATACGTTCACACTTGAATTTTACCACCTAAGCAATAAGTGAACTGTTTCAAAGGTTCTAGATGCCCATCGCTGGTTGCTGGTTTCTATATATTTCAGTAGGTTTACACATTACTGGTATATTAATATATTAACATAATTACGAGCATATTAACATATTACATAAATGTGTGCTTTGTCTTTCCTTTAATGAATAACCTGCACCATATATAGTGTTATGCATAATATGATGACTTTTGTACAAATAATCACATATGATCATATACTATCTTACACTCACCATAATTAGCATCTCTCACTACCCCTAGAGACGAAGGTCTCTGCCAGAGGCAGTCACACTAGCAGGCACTGCTGGTACTCACTTTACATTCCTTTTCATGACTAAAATCCACTTTTGTTGAAATGTCCACAGCTGTGCCCTTTAGGGGAAAGTCACCCCTGTCCCAAATCCAGCACAGCAACTGGTTAGGATGGCCTTATGTAACAATTCTTCAGTGAACCATGAAAATCTAACTGGGGGCTTCTACGAAATGATTTCCTTAGAAAAACCCTTCCTTCCTGTATCTCTTTTCCTCTATAAACACTATCATTTCTGAAAGTGCTATCTGCAAATGATGGAGCAGATTATGACCAAAAGGAAATAAAATATCCACGTCAGACAGAAAAACTAAGAGAGTAAGAGAACTCAAGGGTTCAATGACATTCACTGAGCTCCTGATCACGATGGACATTATCTGGATCCAACTAACTTCTGGAATCTCCACACTGTGAAATAATAAATCTCATTATTACTTAAACTGGCTTGATTCAAGCCATTACTTGTAGACTATGGTATCTTGAATGGCCTATACTTTGGTGTGTGTAGGTTTCCTCTGCTGTGAGAGAGATGCCAGGATTATCCTTTCTGGTTCCCTTGGCCTGGGTGGAACAACTACTTCTGCCCTAAGAGCTGGAGTCTTCCAGACCTCTTCCAATTGGCAACTAACAATGCTCCAGTGTTAACTGCGTTAACTTATCTCTCTGAATAATAATGATGTGTGAAGTTCCTTTCTCCATACAACATCAGCAGAAAATAAGCCTTTATTATTTTAAGCCACTAAAATCATTTGACTTATTAATTACTATAACATAATCTCATCTGTCCAAAAACAATTTAGGCACAAAATATTCACACTAATTGTGTTTTTATTTGTTCTATACAAACATAAAGGAAGAGTTTGCTAAGGTTAAATAAGACAATCATAACTAAAGAAAGAATAATTCTAAGAACTCCCTAGCAGTACCTACCCATATCAATTAAACACAAATAGTTACAGATTAGTTTGCCAGCACAGTATACAACAATTTCTATCTTTGTTTGGGCTATCACAGAAATACCATAAACTGTGTAGCTTTGTAACAATGAAATTTTCTTTCTCAAGAGTTTTAGAGGTCAGGAAGCCCAAGATCAAGACCCTGTCTGGTTTGCGGTCTGGTGCAGCTATGCTTACTCATTTGCAGATGGTGCTCCTCACACAGTGGAGAGGTGAGGGGCTCAAACCTCTTCATAAAAATACTAATTTCCTTTGGACTAGGATAACAGAGGCAGAGCCCTCATGAGTGAATCAGATCCTAAATGGCCCATTTCCTAACACTATTACCCTAAGGATTAAGATTTCAACACATAAGTGCCGGGCGTGGTGGCTCACGCCTGTAATCCCAGCACTCGGGAGGCAGAGGCAGGAGGATTGTGATGTGAGTTTGAGGCTGAGCTCAGGGCCAGCCTGAACCACAAAGCGAGACCCTGTCTCAAAAAAACCTAAAAAAAAAAAAAAAAAAAAAAAAGATTTCAACACATAAATGGGGGCCACTAATATTAGGATCAAAGCATCATCTAAACTTTCCTTCTTCATTCCTCATGTAAATTTGAGGGAAAGAGTTATTTAATAAAGACAATTGGCACTGGTAAGAATATAAAGAAAGGAAAAGAATGAGTTGACAAAACACAAGATCAGATTTTGAATGTTGTAGTTAGTTATAAGAAGTGCTTTTCAACTTTTACTTATCTACACAGAATGATCATCTATCTAGGGGACAACAAAGGAATATAAATGTCCAAATCTCTATATCTGACTAAAAAACATTACTTTATTGGCTACATTAACTATGTCAAACAGCTAATGTATTATTCAGCTGGTTGACTCCCAGGCAAAAATCTGCCTTATTATTTTCTTGGAGTCATTCATTAGGTATCCTAGAAAAACTACAGGAATTTAATGCTTTTTTAAAAAAAAAAGTTTATAAAAGAAAACAAAACTTATATGTACAGGTTCAGGGAGTTGTATGAAGGGCAGACAAATGGGAAAAAATAAGAATTAAGGGGCCAAGGAGTTAGCTCAGTGGTTCTGGTGCTTGCCTTGCAAGTGCAAGGGCCAAGGTTTGATTCCTGGTAAGCACATATAACAATGGGCGTGGAGATTCATGCCCCAGCAATCAGAACCATGTACCACAGTGCCAGATGTGGTGGCTCACACCTGTAATCCCAGTGTTTGGAAGGCAGAGGCAGGAGGTTTGCTGTGAGTTCAAAGCTGAGCCCAGGGCCAGCATGAACTACAAAAGCAAGACCCTGCCTCAAAAAAAGGGAATTAAGATGTGTCATATACTGGTACAAACCCTCCATGTTGAATGTGATCATAATATATATCTAAAATGTACAATAAAATCAACTAAAAATTTTTATTGGACATTTTAGATACACATAATGCTCACATTCACCATAGGGAAATTATAGCTGTACATGATATATCTTGCTTCTTTTTTTCCCATTCCCCTGCCCTTCTAACCCTCTTCCCTCCCTTGCTTACAAAACCTTTGTTTACATTTTTCTCTCTATTCTTTTTATTCTTGCTCCTTCCTTCCTTTCCTCCTTCCCCCTCATTGCTCTTCTCATTTGAACATTTTCTCCCCATTTATAGGAATTTAATGCTTTCTATCACACACTGCAAAAATTATAATCTCAGCCCATATTTTTCCCTTGTGAATTACAAATGAAAATAGATATGTGATGTGATGTATATCATTTTTACCTTCAAAGCAAAAAGATGATTTCTATTAACTTTGATACAGTAACTGAGTATCCCTGCCTTCTGATATTTCTGTCAGGAAGGCCCTACTTTTTTTTTTTTCTCTTCAAGAAATCTAAAAAATAGGTGAATACCTTTTAGTCCATACTGTCATACTTATTCTTCAAAACACCAGCTTTCAGCATGGCTGCAAAACACAATGTACACTTCGAAAGCCTTCTGTGGCCTCCAAATTTGATGACACTAGGAAAAAAAAGCAGCTCAGAAAATTAAAGCTTGAATGCAACAGCCTCTCCACCTCCTGACAGTGCCCAGACTTGCTGACAGGACCCTTGTACACATTCCTGCACACACAGACATGCACTGCTGCTACCCTGGTGTCCAAACTCAATAAAAACTGCCTGGTCCTGTCCTATGCACAGTCTGCCAAACTGACAAACAGGTGATAGGCGAAGGCCTGCTGCACAGACGGAATTGCACAGGAGTGCAACAACAGCTGAGTAAGCACTCAGGAACAACTGAGAGGCCCAAATCTATGAAAGAAAACACTCTAGAAAGGGAAAGAGGGTATAGCAGCTCAGAACAGCTGCAATTTCAAGACTAGAGGGGTGGGAGTACAGGCTAAAGGGCTAGTCGCATGACGATAGTAAAATGCTCTAATCACACATTCCTTGCTGGGATCAGGAATATGTAGCGGTGCAAGGAAATAATGAATCAAACTGCTAAAGGTCTGTCTTCAAAAAAAAAGCAGTGTAGTACCTCAATAGCACAGGATCAAAAGTTGCTGTTTTCTCTTTCTCCTGAAGACATCTTTAAAAAATAGACAATAATCAAATCTGTAGGAAAAAAATACCAAACTTTTAAAAGTAATATCCTCAAGAAACTGTATGTTCATGCCTTTGTTGGAAGGTCCATCCAGAACAAGCACTCCGCCTCACATCCTGAGTAAGAAGGGTAAAGTTCAACTACAGTTGATAACCTGGGTAGGGCATGCATTCTCCTGTATGAATGTTTATGTTGCAGACAAAAATCGATGAATTTAAGAAGTTCTACTATATAGGAGGTCACAGGATGTAGCTGCATACTTCTCCTATATCAACCTGGTGAAATTCTTCATGGAAGCAAGCAGAGGATTCAGACATTTCCCAGAAAACAAAACCTAAATTTATGCAGTGTCTAAGTAGTTCATGGGATATTGCTTGGGTACCATAAATGAAAGTTAGTTAACTGGCATTATTAGAAGGAGCCCTCAGTGTTTGCTTTGGCATCACATGTACTAGAATGAGCCTCAGTTATTTCGCTCTAATCGAAGTCTATCTACACCAAGTGGTAAGTTTTATGACGTATAGACACACTTGACAAATGATCAGAGAAAAGCCCATTAATATGATTAAATATTTAGAATTATCTGGATATAATACCTTGAATAACTGAATTTAATATAAAATATGTCTAGGCTAAGTATATGTATAATATGTATAACATGGTTATCATTTATTCTCTAAAAAGCTTAGTTTCTTGGGACCTCAGGCGTGGACCTACTATAATCACAGCTACGCCAAAGGATGGGCAGAAAAACTAGAAGTCCGTGGTCAACCTGAACAACTTCTAGACTTGTTTTCAAATGTTTTTTTTAAGTTTTATCTATCTACTTATTTGGTTTTTTGAGATAGGGTCTTGTATGTAGGTCCGGCTGGTTTCACACTTAAGGCAATTCTCCTGTCTCAGCTTCCTGAGTACTGGGATTACATCTGTATGCTACCATGCCCAGCTCAAAATAAAAATTTTAAAAAGGAGTGGAGGGCCGGGGATATAGCTCAGTGGTTCCGGCGCCGGTCTTGCAAGCGCAAGGGTTGGGTTCGATTCCCGGTAACCACATAACAATACTGGGCGTGGAAACTCACCCCAGCAGCAACCAGTACCACATACCACAGTGCCGGGCGTGGTGGCTCACGCCTGTAATCCCAGCACTCGGGAGGCAGAGGCAGGAGGATTGCTGTGATGTGAATTGGAGGCTGAGCTCAGAGCCAGCCTGAACCACAAAGCGAGACCCTGTCTCAAAAAACCTTAAAAAAAAAGCAGTGGAGATGTAGCTCAGCAGTAGAGCACTTGCATAGCATATGCTACCCCAGGTTCAATTCCTAGTACTGCCAAAAAATAAAAAATATGAGCACCATTCATTTGTTCAACAAATGCAAGCTGCCAACTACAAGCCAAGCACTGTTCTAGGAATTAGAAAGGACTTTGGCTTTAACTCTGAACCAGAAACCATTGGAGGGTTTAAAGTAGAGAACGTGATCTGACTTCAGTTTTATCAGGATTTTTTTAGTTGGGTGAGTGGAAATGGGAAGATAGGAAAGGCTATTATAATAAACCCAGGTGAGAGGTGATAATGCTTGACATTTCTTTTTGTACTCACCTTGGTATACATTAGCAACATGACTAGTGTCTACCAAAATGGCCATTAGTTGAGAACCACTGTTCTAGACAATATACCTGAGGATAACAAAATATCCCTATTTTAATTTAAAATTTAAATTAGTTGTCATGAAAATTACAAATTAATGATGTAATAAAGTCCTGGAATTAATATAAAGACATTCTATTCAAAATGTCTGAAACCATTTTCTTTTTCACTTCCATTTTCCAAGTGCCTAGTTACAAGTGCTAAACAATTTGAACTGATCTACCAATACTTAAGCAACTGTCCTAGGAAAAATCTGTTAAGATAGCTTCAGATTAAACAGAAAAAAATTTCATTATTCTCATTTAAGTCTTAGTTTAATTTTATGACATTAAAAAGTAAAAGGTAAATGAAAATAAACAAGTGATCAAAACAGTACTCCTATGTGGGGCAGCCTCGACTCTAGCCATTCATAGAGCAGTCGATAGAACATGCAGAGCTTTATAGTCCCACAGTGCTTCCGTCCCTGTTACCAGACTGGAAAGCTATCAGAGAGCAGTAGTAGCATAGTATCCACTCTGCTTCTAGTACCATGAGAACCATACTTTATGAGGTTACAGTCTAAGACCTATGCACCATCATTATTAAACTGCGTAACTTACAAGAAAAAAAATAACATCATGAGCATCTAGCAACAAACTACATGCATAATAGCTGGGATCACTTCCTACTAGTAATATCTATTAGCAACTATGACTAATAATAAAGAAAAAGACAATGCAAAACAGAAAGAGAGGAAAACTAATTTAAACACTGGAGTATTATCTGAGAAACTATTTTCTCAAAGTGTACAAACAAAAATATTTGGCAATATCATATGAAAATATCACCTGTTTATCTTTCACAATATATTTATTCTAATACCTATTTTACTAGAATCCTGGGAAACCTCTAGTATAACATCTATTTCAAATACAGTAATGAACATTTTTGTTATCATTTTCCTACAATGGAATAGACAGCTGTGCTTAATCATACACTTAAATGTTGTAACACATTATCAACCCACCTTACCACAAAAAAGACAAAAATTCTGTATTAGTTCAGTGAAAACTACCAAATATTCAGTTCTTTGTCTTTATTTCATTTTATTACTATACATTCAGTAAGGGAGTCTACAAATAAGGAATATTCCTGTCATATCCCTTAAATAGTTATTTTGGGAAGTATATCTTTTTTTATATTTCACAGAAAACATAGCACAATATGTGATTACATCTGTCACTTTCACTTAGTTTTAATCCAATATTCACTCATTTTTTTACTTAAGTTTTTACAGAAATTTAAGGGTTAATTTTGTTTTTTGTTTTATTTAACTGTATGGTCAGCTTCAATAAGGATCTACTGAAACAACAGATCAGGCACTTGACATGACCCCAAAATTCTAAAAAAGATAATATAAAAAGTAAAAATTAACCTTGACCACCTCCTAATAACTTTTCCAGAGCACTTTTTATGATTTTAAAGGACACGAGATCAAACTTCCTCTGAGCTACAGAAATACTACGGACCAAGTCAATATCCTGGCAATTCAAAACTGATAAACAATTTGTTCTCAGGAATATATCTACAGACCACAACCACTCCCCTGAAACAAAACAAAACTCATTCCACGTCTTTACCTCATATGCACATATACTTGATAAAAACTGAAAACATAAGAAACAATTCCACATCCTCTGGTAAAAGAACATATTCTAAACCAGAGATAAAATACTCATTTCTAAAAGCTATAAAAGGAAAAGGGAAACTGCATTCCTTGGCCTCTATTTCTTCCCATTTGAATTTTAAAATATTCTTTGGAGCCTCTTTGTCAACTTCCAACCTCACTGCTAATACAATCTGAAGAACTATTCTTTACTCAAAAGGAAGAGAAAAATATTCTTAAATGCATTCTGCTGAAAGAAATAAATCCTCTGGAGTACATTACCATCTATTCTTTCCAAAGCATCCTACCCTTATCTGACCTAAAATGCTTTTTCTGGGCATTTTGTAATAGATGCCAGAGGTAGACACATTTTTCATACTTTACCAGGAGTTATCAACCCACTGAGTCACTTGAGAATCTCCTTTATAGCTATCTTCCAGAGTCTCCCTTTTGTTTGGGGTTTTGTTTTTAAGGCGTAAAGCAGGAAATGAGAGAGGGGAGAAAAGATCCACACAGCCTTTTGCCTCCCCTCATCGTTCCCCTCCCCCTCCAACCACCCCAAATGACTGTGAGAACTTCCTGCAATGGGAACACTATGAATAGGGCCTGGCATGCAGATAGGAAAGATAGTGCAGGGCTAAGAACGCTCTGAATAAAGCTTCTATGCAGCCACGAAATTAAAGGGATTCAGGAACGACACAAAGGGCCAGGCTATTTAATGTATTCAGTCTTTTCTTTTACAGTATAATTAGGCAGCATACAAATGAAAGCCTTTTCCAAGGAGCTGGACTGGACTAACAAGGCCAGATGAATCCCCTCTACATGCTAGCCTTCTTCCCTTTGAACTGATGCGGTTCTTACTCTTAGACAAACATTTCAGTCAGTAGTTGACTAGATCATACAATTTTATCCACCCCTTTGAAGAACTACAAATTATGTCTTAGCCACAGATTAAACTCCTCAGTACCTTCAAATTTTCCTCCTTTAAAACTTCCCATACACAGTTAATTTTGGAAGTAGTATCCAAACAAGGTAAGACCAACTCATTCCCCCCAAAAATTCTAGATATTTCACATTTTCTTACTTAAAAATGTCTTTAAACCAATTCTGTCTCGTAGGTTTAAGAATAAGAAAATCTGTCACACTTTTCAGATGAGCAGTTGTATAAAACTCAAAAAACCAAATGGCAACTGACAGTGGTTTGGTTTTTGTTTTTTTATGCAGCTTTCACTTTGGATACCTGAGAGGTCAAGGGGACCTGAGGAAACGGGACTTAATGTGAACAGATATAAACAAGTCAGTTATACAAATCCCACTCCCTCATTGTACTTGAACTCTTATTTTCTCTTTCTTTTCATTCTTCTGCTTAGGCCTCACACTCAAACAGGAGTGATTCGACATCCAAAACTTCTGAGGCAGCCCATTTTGAGCTGTAGCAAAAAGTAAATGTATTAACAAACTACAGAACGGGAGTCTATCAGCCTATTAAAAAAAAATCTCCTTACATTAAAATTGTAATATACAGTCTTTCCATCAGAGCAACAAGTCACACAAGTAGCTAAAGCAATAAATACAAAAGGCAAAAATTCAATATTCAAATGTAGAGACAAGCTGAACTGAAAAGAGTTCTTTAACTAAACTATAAAATATAAAAATCCTAAGATTTGAAAGACTGTAGAGGCATTTTCTGTTTTCACTGTGTATGTAGAATAGAGTGGTTATATTAATAATCAGAAAGCAACACAGGGCTAGGGATTTAGCTCAGTGGCCCTGCGCTTGCTTGCAAGTGCAAAGCAGTGAGTCCAAGCTCATAAAAAATAAAATTAAATTAAAAATAAATAAAATTTTAAAAATTAAAAAAGAAAAGGAAGAAAGAAGTGTGGTATGATTCCACACGTTTCTCTGGGTGGATGTGGGTATTGGGTGTATGTGTGAAGGGGGAGAAAGGGAGAAAGAGACACAAAGAAATTCTCACTGATTTGACTAGAATGTAAGCCGCTTGAGGACAGGAATTTTCTCATTCCCCACTACAGTGTCAGGAAACACACATACATCTACACACAGGTACAGTGAACAACCATTAAAGAAGAAAGATGGGAGACAGATACTATGGGTCAAACTGTGTCCCTCTCATTAGGGAATCCCTGACTCCCAGTACCTCAGAATATGCACTTGAAAACAGGTCCTTGAAAGAGATTATTTCATCAAAAACAAGCAGCGAGGGTGGGTTCCACTCCAATCTGTCTCATACAGAGAGACACAGCCATTGTAGACACACCAAGAAAGTCCCATTTGCAGGCCAAGGATAGAAGCTTCAAAAGAAAATGACCCTGCTGAGACCTTGAATCTTGGACTTCAGATTCTAAAACTGTTGTGAAAATAAAATTCTCTTGTTTAGACCACACAGTGTGTGATATTTTGCTATGATTGACCTGGCTGAATAATGCAATGGGAAAAAGGAGAACTAGTAGGAAAAAGAGAAACTTAGTGATGCTTAGTGATATTTCTAAGTTTTCAATTTATATTTCTCCTATATGCCTTTTTATATTGTAGCTTTTTTTTAGTATGTATTTATTTTTTTACAAGGCTAGGAAGAATAATGTGTTCTTTTCTCCTCTACCACCAGGTTTAGAGTTTGATGAGATCTTAAACACTTCTTTTAAAAAAAAGTCAAACAACTTCTCCATATATATTTATACTTACGAGTACCAGTAAGTCTATGGGTAACTCTAAACATGTGTTCAGCAGTAACAATGTCACCTAATTTCAGAGCTATAATGATATGAAAAAAAATAAAAAATAACACCTATACATGGAAAAAGGTTATTAGAATTCAATTATTTTAAGGTCATTGTGTTGTGGGGTGTTTTATTTCTTGTTTTTGTTTCCAAAAGGATGCTGAATGAATTTTGATTATAGACTTTTTAAGTGACATACCCGTTAAATATTTAAAAGCACCCATTAAAATAAATCAAACCATAACTTTTCCAGAAGAATGAGAAGGAAAATGAGAAGTAAATAAACCTCTCATAGAAAATCTCAACTCCTTAAAAGGTATTGGAGGCACATAATTAAGTAAATCCAAATTTATCAGCAACACTGGAAGAATTGAAAGAGGGCAGGGATTTAGCTCAAGTGGCACCGTGCCTACCTTTGAAGAACAAGGGCCCAAGTTTGATCCCTAGTACCACACATACACAAAAAAACAGAATTGAAAGAAAAAAAAAGTTTACCATATAAACATTAGCAAAGAAAGCTAACACAATCATATTAACATCAAACAAACATATCTACTAAGACAAAGATCACTGAGACAAAAGTAGTTACTGAATAAAAAAAAATCAGAAAAAATTCAGTCAACAAGAAGATAATTCTGAATTTACCCATTAGTTATCAACATGAAGTGAAAATATGTTAAAGGAGAAATTAGAGAGGTGATGAATGCATAATCATAGAAGATTTTATAATACTAAACTCAATAAACGGCATGGAAAACAAGTGATATAATTAACAAACATGGTCTAATGATTACATTAGATCTAATGAACATCTAACAATTAGAAGATGATATACTAGAATACACCTTTTTCAAGCTGATTTGGAACAATTACAAAAACACAGCAAGCTCAAAGTCAACCTTAACTAATACTAAAGAATCAATATCATACATGCAAACATTCCAGCAGTTATGTCATAAAATTCTAAATAAATAAAGAAGGCCCTTTAACCTACAAAATAAAGAAAAAACACAACTGAAAATATTTAGGGCTAAACTGGAAACCAAATAAAAATTAAAACACTTCAAAATAAAATTTGTGGTATGCTATTAAAATGTTATTAAATAGCTATTGTTTATGGTCTTGGTAGAAAAATGGGGCTAAAAACAAATAATCTGAGCATGATATTTTAGGAATAAACATAAAGAGCATTCCTAATTAACTAGTTGCTGGAATTAAAATGAGCATTAATTAAAAAGGTAACAGAATTTTCACCAATACCTAGTAACGATTTTCCCAAAACATGAGAAAAAATTTATAAATCCAATTATGTAAGCCTGCCAAACCTCCCTTCCTGTAATTTGTGAGTACTGTATTGTGTCTCAATGATAAGTGATTAAGACACCAGGAATATTATTTTATGGAATAAAATACTGCCCATTTAGAATCCAAAGTTAAAGTCTTTTGAAATCTTTAAAATAAACTGCCATAATCTGGGCCGGGGAGTTAGCTCAGTGGTTCCGGCACCTGTCTTGCAAGCGCAAGGGCCCGGGTTCGATTCCCCGGTAACCACATAACAATACTGGGTGTGGAGACCACACCCAGCAGCAACCAGTACCACATACCACAGTGCCGGGTGTGGTGGCTCACGCCTGTAATCCCAGCACTCGGGAGGCAGAGGCAGGAGGATTGTGATGTGAGTTTGAGGCTGAGCTCAGAGCCAGC
>PVIR01029743.1:0-21168 GCA_004026965.1 Petromus typicus
GGACACACGAGAACTCTGTCTTCCAGGAGGACGCTGACCACCAGGAACACAAAGTAGAGGCCGAACATGATGAAGCCCAGCACCTTGTTCATCCGCCATTTGCACAGCGCGATGGAGAGGATGACGAAGAGCAGCATGATGAAGAGGAGGACGATGGCGCAGAAGAGCCCGTTGCTGCTGACGGCCACAGGCTGGAAGCGGTGGATGACGGTGAACAGGAGCCAGGGCAGCGGGAGCCTGCGGGCAGAGAAGGCGGCAGACACTGGTTAGGGTGCCGGGGCTCGGGCTGCTGCGCTGCGACGGGCCTGTGGGCGCCCAGGGAGCCAAGTCAGCCAGCCAGACGGACCTCCGGAAACCTCTGCTTGTGCCCGGCAAACTGATGGGGAGGAGACGAATGACAGCAAAGGTGCGACCACTGCGGGAGACTTGTGACTCTGATCTGGAGTTACCGTCTCCTTCCCAGCGGAGGTTACACGTCCTCAGCACTGAGAGGGTGACTCGGGACTGGAAAGCGTGGGTGCTGATCTTCTAGTCATGCGTGTTGGTTACACAGACTCGGGGACTCGTTCTGGGAGGTTCACAGGTGCATGGGACCTGCCTGCTCTTTTACACCTGCCACCTCCTGTCCCTCGCTCTCTTCATAAGCTTCCCGTGTTTTGGAGGGAATTTCCAGTCATAGATTTACAAGGGGTGGGAGGATAAGGTAGATGGAAGAAGGCATGAAATAATAGAAAGTTATTTTAAAAAACAGACCAAGAAAACAGTGATTTAATTAACAACCTAAAAGCAAGTAAAATTACATGATGATGTGGAGGCCACACTACTATGTAGCAGTGTGAAGTTTTTTCTGGAAAAGAGGGCGATCTTTTGATTAAAATAATTCTGAAAGATCTGTAGTATGTGTTTTTAATGTTATTATGCATTTTACACATGTTACCCTCCTTTCTATTAGACTTTTATTACCTGACAACTCCTTTTGTTCTATGTTGAGTGGTGTTTCTGATGCATGTCAGGAAAGCTAACTGCCGGGATGCTGGGAGAGCTGCCGGGACCTTCTGGGGGAGCCGTGCCTGTTCCCAGGCTATCCAGCGGCACGGGAGCCCTGGGGGCTGGGGAAATACGGCTAGTGAGTTTGCACTGGCTCCTCTCCTGGGGACAATGTGCACATAGCAGAGCCCAGGTGTGCGGGTCTTTGATCCCTGGGCCTCCATCTGGGCGCGTCCGTCATCTCAAGCAAAGTGCAAGTGTTGGATATGACGCCCACTGAAGCCTGGCTGGTACTTCAGTGAGTTCTGTTGGGTTGCAAACAGATGTAATTCCAATCTTTGGCAGGAGGGGGCAGTCTTGGAAACCTGCTTCAGCAATGGAAGGTCAGAAACGGGCTGGGGGTGGGGCTGGGAGTGGTCGTGACACAACCGTGTGCAGCACCACCAGGCACCTGTGCTTTGGAACGCTTCTCCCACATGTATGTCTTACGGAGAGAAAGACCCCAACCCAGTTCACTATTATTTCTCGATGTTATAGGAGGGTACTGAGTATCTCCTTTGGCCCCAGTCAAGCTCAGTCGCCAGCTGCGGAGCTACTGGGAATCGGTGGAGCCCCGAGGAGGTGGAGCCGGTGGAAAGAGGAGAGGTCATTGGCGTGTGCCTTGGCAGGGGCCCTGGGACCCATCCTCCTCTGCTTTGGTTTCTGGTCTCCCGCATGAGCTACTGAGCCACCACAGGCCCAAGCCACGGACAAGCAGCCATGGTCGCACACCTCAGAATCATGAACCAAGGAAACCTCTCTGCCGTCTCAGGAAGTTGTCTTAATAAAAGAAATCCAACCCGGCACACGTGCGCACATGATTTTGGTGAAGTCAGTCTGTAAAATCCCTCCGGAGGGGAATGACTTTTTTTTTGAGACAGGGTCTCACTTTGTAGTTCAGGCTGGCTCCAAACTCAGCCTCAACCTCACATCACAGCAATCCTCCTGCCTCTGCCTCCCGAGTGCTGGGATGACAGGTGTGAGCCACCACGCCCAGCACTGAGGTATGTGGTACTGGTTGCTGCTGGGGTGAGTCTCCACGCCCAGTATGGTATGTGGATACTGGGGATCGAACCCGGGCCCTTGCACTTGCAAGACAGGCGCCGGAACCACTGAGCTAAATCGCCAGCCCGGGAATGACATTTTTAAAAACCTTCTGATCTATCAAATCTATTACCAGTGATCAAACATGAATTATTCGAAGTGCACATGTAATTTAATTCAGAAAAATAGTCATTTCAGCATTGATTAGTAAAAAATTGGGGCTTTCATAATTTCTAATGACAGGGTACTAGTTGAATAGTGATTAAGCCAATGGAATATTATCTGGCTGTTTAAAATCACAAGAGAGGGGCCAGAGATTTATCTCAAGATGTATGGTGTCTACCTTGGAAGTGCAAGGGCCTGAGTTTGATTCCTCATAGCCCCAACAACAAAAATAATCATGAGTATTGTGATACAGAAAAATATTCATGATATAATTTTAAATTTAGGCTTTATTTTTTATTGTGGTTCTCAGGCTTGCATATAATTTTAAATTGAGAAGAACTGACAAAATGGCAATGTAATTTCAATCATGTAAAATACATACATATTTTAAAAGGTGGTGGATTATCATTGACCTTTGTGTATATTTTCCTTTTTTTTTCTGACACCAAAGATTGAACTCAGGATCTTGCACTTGTGAGGCAGGTGTGGTGTCACTGAGCTAAATCCCCAGCCTTATTTATATATATATATTTTCTGAAATTTTTACTGTATTAATCTTATGGACAAAAACGAAAATGCTGGCAGAACTACAGAAATTTTTACACTTGATATTTTGTTAGTGGTGTCAATATATTAGTGATGACTTTATAAGTTGGTAGAAATTCTTAGAAAACAAACTTTGGAAAAACTGTACTGTTTAGAAGAATTTATCCTAGTAAAATAACTAAAGGAGAAAAGTTTTCTGCATAATTTTGTTTATCCACAAAAAATCCAGAAAATGAAAAATAAAATTCTATTAAAGGATGACTGCCTTGAAAATAACAGAATATTTGAAGCCATAAAATAATCTGATAGCTATAAAAACACTAAAAGGTTTATATGACTTACTAAGAGACACTTCTTTGTCCCATTAACACACGGCTTGAAGGTATAAAAACAAGCCTAGTGGGGGGCCGGGGATTTAGCTCAGTGGTTCCGGCGCCTGTCTTACAAGCGCAAGGACCTGGGTTCGATCCCCGGTTACCACATACCATACTGGGCGTGGAGACTCACGCCCAGCAGCAACCAGTACCACATACCACAGTGCCGGGCGTGGTGGCTCATGCCTGTAATCCCAGCACTCGGGAAGCAGAGGCAGGAGGATTGCTGTGATGTGAGTTTGAGGCTGAGCTCAGGGCCAGCCTGAACCACAAAGCGAGACCCTGTCTCAAAAAAACCTAAAAAAAAAAAAAAAAACAAGCCTAGTGGTGGTGGTTACCTGTGGTCCCAGCACTCTGAGAGGCTGAGGCAGGGGCGGCGAGTTTGATTCCAGCCTGGGCAACTGAGTGACTTAATAAGCCCCTGTCTTGAAGTAAGAAGGGGCTATGCAGCTCAGTGAGAAGGCCCTGCGTAAAGAGAATAAAAGATAGAAAAGCGAGAGCCCTCTTCTAGGAAAAACTCAATATTCACTGAAAAAACCATGAAGCACTTGGAAGAGAAAATAAAAAATGTTTTGGGGAAGTAGGATTAAGCATTTTTTAGAAAACTTTCTTTTGTTGTTAGAACAGACGTACAGTTTGGGAACAACCAGAAAGTCTTGCAGTTCACGCGGGTACTGTTCCTCAAAAACATGGCGGACATGGCTAACCAAATATGGACAGTTTTTCTTGTAGAATTTTCACTTTTTCTGTTCAGAACATTTAAAAAAATATTGCAAATGTATAAGGAGCAGGTCTAAAAAATAGCTTGCACTTTGACAACAGCTTCCTTGAAAATGCACTTTTTAAAGCCTTCGTCGACTCACCCATTCACCAGGTGCCCTGGCCTCCCACAAGCACTTGTCTGGCTACTCCTGGGCACCAGGCCAGGTGCAGGGCTCTGGGGCGCCTGTGCTGGGCGAGCGGCCAGGTCAGCAGGCTGACAGGGCTGGAGCAAGATCTGTGGAGCCCCAAGTCAGGGCTGGCGCAGACGCTGGACAGAGAAGACAGAGTTTTCCAAGCAGACGTGTGTGTGTGTGTGTGTGTGTGTGTGTGTGTGTGTGCGCGCGCGCGCGTCTTCAGTAAGTGGGAAGGAAGACAGCCTGACAGCTGAGAGGGCACTGCGGGCCTCCCGGGAAGGCCACACAGCGAGCTCTCAGAGCTGGTGCTATGCCAGACAGCGGCTGACGGTGCAGACTCAGTTCGGATCGAAGCCACCTGCCTCATCTGCTAGTTGTATGAATTCTGTGCCCTCCAGGGTCTGTACCTGAAAAATGTAGATGCTAATATAACTGCTATGTGGCTCAAATGGTACAAGTGTCTGGACAGTATTTATGGTTGAAATGATATAAAATTATATATATGCATGGTACTGAATAAGGATAAGACAGAAGAGCATTAAGATGGCCAGTGAGAAAGTAGAAGCCTTTCACTGGTTTCTGAGCTCAAGTGTTACGAGCTCTGTTCTCTCGGGAGTTTAAGGGTAACGTCCAAAGTCTTCATTTCTCGGGGACGGATGCTCAGGATTACTTGTCAGCTTCCTTTCATTCTGACGAATTAAATGACATGGAGAGGTCCCGGCATCCCTCGCAGTCTGGCTCACTGCAGCAAGTACTCCTACTGAGACCTCCCGTTCACGCAACTATAAAAGAAGATCTCATTTTCCAACCTTCAAAAACCCTAGCATCTTTAGTGGGATAGATAATGTCCAGACTGCTGTGTTTTCCAAGGTAGGAAACAGTCTTTGTTTGGGGCCTAAATTTGTCCCATTCTGCCTCAAAACTCACTCTCCCCCAAAGCTGTCAGGATATTAATTACAATACAGAAAAAATACTGTGACTCTGCTATCAGAGCATTTCAGTCTGGCTTGAGTATTGAATATTCATAACATGTTGAATGCTGGTATATGAATGAAATTTCCCTAAAGTATTTTCTAAAACATATATTCTGTAGGCAGGTGTATGTTTCTGGCTGTACAGGGATGACCTATTCTTCATTAAGTTCTTTAAAAGTGAAAAACAGTGACAAAACTGTATGGCCCGCCCAACCTCAGGCTCACTGTGGTACAAGGGAGCTTTAGACTCACAGGCCCCGGTCACAACTTATAGCCCAAGGAAGACGAAGACAGTGACAGTGGTGTAGAGATGGCTCTACTCACCCTACAGTGATGTCAAAAATGTTGCTTCCAACAGAGCTGGACACAGCCATGTCCCCCAGGCCTTTCCGGGCTACTATGACACTGGTAATAAGGTCAGGGATGGAGGTCCCGGCAGCCAAGATGGTGAGGCCCATGATCTCTTCACTAATGCCAATGGTCTCCCCAACCTGAGTGTGACAACAGAGACAAACGTCAGCACTGCAAGTCACAAAGCCATCAAATACACACATATCAATGCAACCTGCTTCTAATGCGCTCCTCCTCTGTGTTCTGTGAATGCTGAAATGGTAATGAGCAATGAGCCACAGTCACTGCTGTAGAGCAATTTACGCTTTTAAGACATTCAGACTCAATAAGTTAACAATATTCATCAGAGGGTTAAATAGAAAACTTAAAGAGCTGTAGAGGGCTCTTTCAAGTTCTAAAGCAACCTGGCCTTCGAGCTCAGAGACCAGCCCCAGCTGGAGACACCCAGTCTGGGGACAGATCTACTCTGCAATTTGCCATGAAAGGTCAAGAACTGACTCAGCGCCCCCATTTTCCTTGCTGTTTCCTACTGTCTGAACCATGCTTAAACACTATTAGCTTCTGCCATTTCCACACAAAACATTTTTGGGAGTGTTCAGGTGTGATAATATAAATATTTACCAAAACAGCTGTGGGAAAACAATCACCTGAAAAGTAGGGAAGTCTCCCAAAGTCTGGCTTTTGTAAATATTAAGAACTTGACCTCTTGCTAACCTCTACACACTTTCAGTTTATTTAACATATTTTAAATAATTTTAGTTCTTACAGGAATCATCTGCATTTGTAGTTTAGATACTACTTATGCAGAGAAGGGAAGAAATCAAAGAGGAGAAGTTTGGTGGTGCGGTTCCAAGTGGTTTGGGACTCAGGAGTCCTGGTGCGAATCCTAGCTCGTTCCTGTAGTACAAGGCACCAGCTTCCCGCTCGTGGTTTTCCCCGCGTGTAGAGAGGGATGTACTTTGGAAGGGGATATCGGACCTCCCCTCCCTCCTTTTCTTTGCTCCTGGGCATCCCGCCGCACTCCCCGCCGCCACGCTGTCTCACTGCGGTCCTAAGTGATGGGACCGGAAGCCACAGACTGAACCGCGTGAGGCCATGAGCCCCAAATACCTTCTCTTCAATACAGCAATGAGCTCAGGTCTTACGCCACAGCGAGAAAGAGGACAGATACAGCGATGCAGATTTTTTATGCTTTCTTTTGAGAGTTTTTTTGATGTTAGCTCTTATATTTAGAAGTATGAATTGACATAAGTTAGTTTTTCAGTGTGATATGAGGTAAAGATCTAGGTTAGTTTGTTTTGGCCTATGTAAATCTAATTACTCCAGAAACGTTTGTTGAAGTTTATCCACATATGTTTTTGGTACATATTTCCTTATTTCAAAGTGTTACGTCTTATTTATGTTAATAAGACTAATAATTTAAGGATGACATTACACAAAGTCTGTAAGTGGGCAGTGTGGAGTTCATATGGTAGAGATTAAGAGAAAGAATTTGAAGTTGCACAGTCCTGGGTTAGACTCTGCTGTTTGCTATTCACCCTCAGTGCTCTTGGGTAATTTTCTTGTCAGCTTCAAGTTGACCTCTTCATCTGGAAAGTTTAGATACCAGCAGCACATTCCTCACAGGATTTGAGTCTATATATAGGGTCAATATTAAGATTATAATGACCAAAGGATATGAAATGACCAACATGTAATGCACGTCCAGTTAACCACAGTCACTGCTGTGATCTCATTCTTCATATGTTCATTATTATTATTAAGATCCTAAGGTATTATGCTTGGTTTTGAGTTTAAAGTGGTAAAAATTAAATACATCATTATTTATATAAACTGAAGCTCTGCAAAGAGGTCATTTTGTTTGAGTCTTTTCTCGAGAAGAGTTCTGAAAGGCTGCTGAGAGCCATGTTCCATGGCTTGTCGAGGATCGAGTTAATGCTGCCAGTCAGGCAAGAACCTGAGATCGGTCCACGCCCAGCCTGGCCTGAGTTCAGATTCTGGAGGGCAAACAGCAGCCAAGTTTGCCTTCTCCGGGTGGCTCTGCAGATATGATTCCAGGCTACAGAGAAAGAAAAGACTCGGAGACTCAGGAAAATTCAGTTCTGTGAGGTGTAATTTATCCAAGACACATCTAGCGTGGTTCTGATGGCTTCAGACAGCAGAGACAGTGATGACTCAAACACCTGGCAATCAAGTGTCAGGAGCCTTTCTACATAATTTTGGGGAAAAGTCATTTCACAATTAAATTCTGATTAGGCCAGTATTCTTGCCTATAGGCCAGCTATGGCATGCTGAAACGTAACTCTCTATTTTTGCCTCCCGTCACAGCTGAGGCCTCAGGGGTCCTGTGATCCTCCAGGGCAGGATGAAATCACTGAGGACATCCTGGCCCCTTGAGGACCAAGTAGGAGGAAAAGGGTTTCACCTGGGGAGGGACAGATTCCTTAACAGCTTAACTCATTCCACCTCCTGTTGTAACAGCTTTGCTCATCTTACCGTCCTAATCACCATAAACTTCTCATCCAACGTAAGATACTCATCAAAATCATGTTCTCCTGGTCATAGGATTGTTGCCCCCCTCCAAGACACCTGATACTCCAATTATAAGAGCCTTGACACTGCTCTCTTGGGTCACCTGTTACTTCCTATGAGTCCAGTGAATAGTATCCAGCTCCAGGTGTCTTGTCTTTGATGCCCAGAACAAATTGACCAGGCCTAGAACCCAGCCTCCTCACTAAGTCTTGTTTCTTGTCTTTATTCTTTAATGTGCTTTGTCCTGTCATAGCTCACAGAAGTCTAGGACCCACTTCAAGTGTTCTGGTAGTGCCCCTTTTCCCTGTTCCCTACAACCAAGCTTAGAGAAAAACCAGTCTAAGTCTTACCTGGTGTGCCCACCAGACCATCAGGTAGGAGAACACTGCGATCCAAGCGATGGAGCCAAAGAACGTGATGGGGAAGAACTTCCTGGATGACTGCAAAACAACCAGCAGAAGTGCGAGCGTTGGCACCATCGCGCGTGATCAGGTAGCTCCAAGCTAAAACCACCTGCTGCACTTCTGGTGTGTCGGCAGGAATAGCAATAAAAAGGACCCCTCTTACGCCTGATTGTCTGGGGCAATACATTCCTCTCTTGGAAATGTGAAATTGTGGGAGTTGAATGATTATAATGCTGGTTCCTGGGCTGGAAGTCTCTTAAGGAGAATGAATAGTAGTTTCTGCAAGCAGGTGCTGAGATAACGTCTGCTCCTGTCTTTTCTTTTTTTTTAGGTTTTTTGAGACAGGGTCTCGCTTTGTGGTTCAGGCTGGCCCTGAGCTCAGCCTCAAACTCACATCACAGCAATCCTCCTGCCTCTGCCTCCCGAGTGCTGGGATTACAGGTGTGAGCCACCACGCCCGGCACTGTGGTATGTGGTACTGGTTGCTGCTGGGCATGAGTCTCCACACCCAGTATTGTTATGTGGTTACCAGGGAATCAAACCCGGGCCCTTGCGCTTGCAAGACAGGCGCCGGAACCACTGAGCTAACTCCCCGGCCCCTGCTCCTGTCTTTTCTTAGGCCTGGTTTCTCGGCTTCTCTGACGTTCTATTAATAATTTTGATCTTTCCCTCCTTTCTCTAGTTTGTTCCCAAGTTCACCAGAATCAGGTCCTCCTGCTTGTAAACCACAGGTCCTAATAATCCACCTGCCAGAAACCCATGAGATCCATCGTACCAGACAAGAAATGGACGGAGTTTACAGTCCCATGAAGTGCCAGGAAAGCCACCCGTGAAGCTCCCATCACAGCCTGGACAGATTCGTCGTGGTGTCCGGTGTGCAGGACACTAGGACCACAGTGGCACACACGGTAGCGGAGTGGACAGAGGCAGAAGTGCCCGACGGGGCTCATCTCACCTGGGCTGGGGATGGGGCTGGCAGAGCAGACTGCTCGGGGGAATGTTTCCACACCACGCCATATAATGTCCAAATCTTTTTTGAGCACTGGGCTGTAAACAATCTCAGGCTTACACTGTGAATACTTTTAAGGCTTCCTAGGAATATCAACCAAAAAATTAGACATCCAAAATGCAGTATTTTTTTTTGCCTGATACAACCATAGGGAAATCCAGGCTATTGATGTTCTTTGTGGAAACTTGAGGCTCCTTCAAATTCACTCACAGCAGAACACTGTCCCAGAGCTACTGCCCTGTAAGTGCCAAATACTTCATATTTAAGAACTTTCCACCCAGAGGAACAATCCCGGATTTCATTTTGATAATGCTATTCAGCTATGCTAGTCAGAAATGAGAAGCATTTGGCCCAGACAAAGCCATCTCAGTTACCTGAAGGGTGACCAGGCCAAGAACACAGCACACTTTCTATCACTGGCCTTGATGAGGACGAAAAGATGAAGCCTGTTTCCAGTACTTTGAATGTCTATGATATAATAGCAAATGGGCTCTATTGCTCCAAGTTGAGCTTACATTCTCTCCAATTTTAGTCTCAGGGACCGTTTTATTATCATTCACACAGTTCTTACATGTCACTATAATAATTTCTTTTTAAATGGTTGCTGATTTTGGCTGTGATATCATTAGCTAGGAAGTCAGAATGACCAAGTGGCCGTGAATTGGGGCATATCAGGTCACACTGATATCCAAATCTTACCCTTACATGGGGACTTGTGCTCCTTCTCTTTCTTAGAGGGAAAATATTTTTGATAAGGATTCAGGTGAAACAGAAAGAAGGCTTTCAGAGTGGGGACTGAAATTGTCCCTTCTGAAATCAAATTTCTTTAAAGCCAGGAGCTCATTTGGGTTTTGGGGACCAGATTCCCCCACGCAGCCTCATGTCGGGTTATTCCTGCGGCGATGGGTCACTGTCTCCGCACCCTAAGTGGCGAGGGCTCTATGCTGCCAGGCTCACGCTGTGTTGGAGGGAAGTGTGGCCCACCTGCCGCCGCAGCACAGCTGGAACATCACGCAGTGCTACGCCGAGCGTCGTGAGGGGCGGCGCGCAGCTTCAGTGTGGCGCGCGTGCTCAGGCCCCGGGAGGGTTTTCACCTCACAGCGGGCTCACTCTTCGGGTTAGCTCCTTTCCTAACTGCATGATTATGTTCATCTTTCATATTTAATTTTTAACCTTTGTATGTTCATTGAGATCATTTCACAAGTCAGAATGAAATCATTTGATCTTCTG
The DNA here is from genome assembly GCA_004026965.1 of Petromus typicus. Classification (NCBI taxonomy): domain Eukaryota; kingdom Metazoa; phylum Chordata; class Mammalia; order Rodentia; family Petromuridae; genus Petromus; species Petromus typicus. The sequence goes on from PVIR01029743.1 coordinate 10,552, forward strand.
TCTCACTTGGAAGATACCATCGCTGAACTCTAGAACATTCCTGTCCAAAAGGTAGAAGACGAGGTATTCAACTAAAGACTTTAAGGAACTAAATTTAAATGAAGCTCTTAGTGAAAAACTCTCCAATATTTGATGCTCATGTTTCTTAAGAAACTGATGAGCAATTAACAGGCATCAAAAGATAGCAAATTGTTAATTAAGGGCTCATTAATAAAAGGTTAAAAATAAAATTTCTCTGTGGGTCTTCACTCTAAGTCAGGGATAGGGAAAGACAGGGCACCTACTCTGTACCTATTTTGAATTAGAGATAAAGTGAAAACGTAGGTCTGCCTGGCTTTACAAAATGAGCTTCTGACATGTTTGCTTCCCCTGACTCTTTTCTAAAGAGAAAAAGGGCCAGTGATGCTCAGAATATACCAGCCACAGCGAAAATGGCAACCAGCCTCGTAAAATTAGGCTGGGCTGCGAATGTCAGTAAATGAAAAAAGCACAAGGAAACAGAGCGCCATTCCAGCTGCGTGGCCACATGCCTTCCCCACCTCCCGCACTGCTCTTGCTCCGGAAGTCTCAGCCTGTCACGGGCCAGCAGTTCGGCTAAGTGCTTCCCTGTCAAACCACCTTACCACGTCCGTTCCCACAGCCCAGGCAATTCCTTCTTACATTTTTCTCCTGGGACATTTCCCTTAGTTAGACCCCACGGTTTCATCCCAGGAGCCCCTGCCCCGCAGCGCCGCCTGGTGTTTGTCAGCAGTCTTACTGGAAGGAGAGGGAGCAGCCGCGGGAGCCGAGGTCTAGCGCCCCAGTTGTGGTTAGTGAGGCCGCCGTACTGACACTTGCAGGGACAGGCCTTATACTCATCAGCAGGTAGCACGCTTGGTCTCGTGCTGCCCACTTGGTTTCCAGGTAATGGCTCACGTATGTACCTGACAGCTAATGTTCTCATCAGAAGCTCGCATGTGTCAGGGTGGTACTGGCCTGGCTTGAAAAAAGTTGCTAAACTTTGGCTAGCTGCACAAATGGGCCACATCCTTAGTGATTTAAGTGACAAATATTCACCCAGCATCTGCCCAGTGCAAGGTTCTGAAGTACACATTGGTTTTGGGGGTGGGGGAGGGGGCTCACTATGCTACCTGGGTTCACCTTAAATTTGTGATCCTCCTGCTTCGGCCTCTGGGTCTACAGACGTATACCACTAAACCTGGCTTGAAGTACATGTTTGGCAAAGTCTCCCATAACGATCCTGTTAACATTAAGAGCATGGAGCCTGAGTTAATATGACTTTTTTGAAACCTCTGTTCACAAACTACCAGTGAAGTGCCCTTAGATAAATTATTTATGCCCTCTTTAATCTCTAGTTTCTCCATTTGAAAAATGGAGGAAACGTCAAAATTTCATTGTTCTAAAGATTTAACATGTCTAACAAAGTTCCTAGCACATTTTAGTGGTCTCTATCTGGATGTCCCCTAAGAGCCTCCTACACTTAGACGTGGGCTTCTGGGAGGTGGCTGGGTTATGGGTTCAGCCCGGATCTGCTCTTAGGTGGGTGCTGGAGGAGAGGTAGTCACGGGGCGTGGCCTGGAAAGGCTCCCCTCCCGGCCCTAGCTTTGCCTGCTCCTCCCAACACCACGATGAGAACTCTGGCCCCCGTCCCTGCCATGGCAGCCAGTGATCATGCACTGAAACCTCTACAAACAGCCACGACATATGCCTCTTTCAAGTTGCAGGTGTCAGGTATTTTGTTCTGTGATGAGGAAAATAACAAAGACACAGAAAATAAGGACTCAGATAAAAACTGTACTTGTTATCAGGCAATAGTGCCTTCAGAGGGATGAGAAAACACTTGATCTTCTGTCTCACTTGGAAGATACCCTCACGGAACTCTACAACATTCCTGTCCAAAAGATAGAGAGCAAGGTATTCAACTAAAGACTTTAAGGAACTAAATTTAAGTGAAGCTCTTAGTGAAAACTTAAGTGCTGTGGATGGTTCGTCTGCAGTCTGGGCTTTGCCTCTTTCTAGTTAACTGTGACTGGACAGCAGTAAACCTGTCTGGGCCACAGTCACTTCCTTAGTGCTCTGACCACGCTTGGCTCAAACAATACACACTCAGAAGAGAGAAATTGGAATGCCTCATGCTTAGGTCCTTCCTACCTCCAGTGTTCATATTTCATTATTTCCTTTCCTGTTTAGTACGATGCTCATCAGAGGCCACGAGAGAAGATGACTTTTTGGGTTCTCATTTTGTTACTTTCGCTGGAGATGTGTTCCTCAGTGGAGTTTATGTTTTGGTTCTTTTACTTTTAAAACACAGCCATTAATTTAAGAAACCTATAAATATGAAGCTCATATTAATTATCTGAACTAAAATTATGTACGATCCAATAAACACTGCTATATGATTTGCACATAAATGAGGTGATAATCCTTTATTTTGTTTTACTATTTGCTGTGAAACTGGAAGTATGCAATCATGTCTTCCCTGTGACTGCTGGGAAGGTTTTAGATGTTCCTCTCCACGAGCAGTGGAAAGACTCCTGACAGGCCAGGGCTTCTGGGAGGAGCTGGTACCTGTTAGTTAACACTTTCCTCCTCTTCCGCGGTGTGTTCTCAAGGTGCCCTGGGGGTACCCGAGGCCTGGGGCCAGTGGTGTAACAGCGGAAACGGCCACAACTCTTTGCTGCTCCTCCCACGAGGAGGTGAGGCCTGTCTCTCCCCACCTTGATTCTGGGCTGGCTTTGATCAACAGACGTGGTACAAATGACAACATGCAATTTGCAAATCAGGTCTCACGGGAACTTCGCAGTCTTCGTTTGAGCTGCTCTCTGCACTTCCGCATCCTGTGACGGAGCCCAGGCCGCTGCTTGTGGATCAGAGGCCGCGCAGAGCAGAGGGAGATGCAATAGCAAGGACAGGCCTGGGCTGACCATCCTGAGGCAGGGTGAGCCTGACTCCAGCTTCTAGTTCAGAGAATTAGGGGCTGAATATTGGCATGTTGCTGTAAGCCAGCAAGCCCAGGGCAGAGTTGCACAGCAATAGGCACCCTTCATTACAAATTCAAGTTTAATGGTACTCCTCTACTAGCGTGCTCAAGAAGGGTCTTCCTGGCTTCTGAACTGAGTGGCATGGGTTCTTCATTTATGTGGAAGATGCACATAGAATGTGTCTGCTAGGGCCGGGGAGTTAGCTCAGTGGTTCCGGCGCCTGTCTTGCAAGCGCAAGGACCCGGTTCAATCCCCCGGTATCCACATAACAATACTGGGTGTGGAGACTCACCCCAGCAGCAACCAGTACCACATACCACAGTGCCGGGCGTGGTGGCTCACGCCTGTCATCCCAGCACTCGGGAGGCAGAGGCAGGAGGATTGCTATGATGTGAGTCTGAGACTGAGCTCAGGGCCAGCCTGAACTACAAAGTGAGACCCTGTCTCAAAAAAAAAAGAATTTGTCTGCTAAACTGGTACACTATACACACAAGTTGAGACTGTCCCAGGCAGACGTCATGTTGGTCACCTTAGCTGGGGATACTGTACTGGTAGTTTTCTTGTTTATTATCGAGTGTAACAGCGGGAAGAGAGTCTATACAGATCTTCTGATAAATATTCTATTCTCAATAGAGGAATGATGTGATCTGGGATTGAAAAGTGATTTTTTTCCAAGTTGCACAGCTGATAAAGTAGGGAAAAGCTATGTAGTCGACCGACAGAATGCGGCGGTCGCTCTCGAGTCTGAGCCAGCGTCTCCTTCTAACACAGAAGTACAGCCCTGCCCTGCAGCTGTACGTGCCATGCTTTGTTTCCTCTGCTAAGCTGCGAGCTCCTTAAGCGAGGAACTGAATTCTGTGTCTGCATCTCGCTGAGGCCCAGCGCTAGTACTCAGTGTAACACCCTCAGTAAACATTTGCTAAGGAAATTTTAAAATAACCAAATACTCTTGTGAGAGCCTCATTTCTGCCCCAAATAGCACATGACACCGTCAGAAGACGATGGAGAAAACCCTTTCCATCCTACGCTGCCTCTTGGGGAGCCACCGGTCACCCCATCCCGCTGAGGGGCTGGCAAGGCTGAGATGTGTGGAGAACAACGTGGACACGAGCACCAGGTCAGCTCCACGTGCCCGTTTGCGGCCCTGGGTGTTACAGGTCAGTGTCATGAGGCACAGAACCACTTCCTTGGGTGAATTCTGCCTGTTTTCCAGGAAGTGCTGTTTGGGAGCCTTTGGTTTTGCCTATCAGCCTCCTTGACCTTATGGCTCCGGGAAGGACAACCACTGTGCCAGCCTGTATGCTATGGGTCCTACCCAGTGCTGAGGACACAGCCTGGAGCAGCTGGTACCTTCCTCCCAGGGCCTGTCTGCCTCTGGGCACTGTGCTGACCTCATCCACCAGGCGGTGCCCTTCTCAGTTCCGGTATCTGCCTGGCAAGCACAAGGTCCTGAGTTCGATCCCACCCAGTACCACATACTACGGTTCCCGGCATGGTCGCTCACACCTGTAATCCCAGCACTGTAGCAATTGAGAGGCAGACACAGGAGGATTGCTGTGAGTTTGAGGCCAGCCTGGGCTATCTCATGAGTTCAGGACCAGCATGAACTGCAAAGTGAGACCCTGCCTCAAAAAAAACCAAAAACCAAAAAACAAAAAACCAGGAAGTCCTCCGGTTCAGGCCTCTAGCTGCTTTTGGCAGAGACAGGCGCAGAGGAGCTCTAAAGTGTGGCTGACAACCCCGGCACGCTCGCTGTCCCTCCGAGACTGTCACGTGCATGTAACACAATGGAGTCTGCAGAGACTGGCTCGCGGCTGCGTGGCCCTCTTAGGTAAGACGCCTGACAGTCCCGAGCCTAGCCACATCCAGGTCCAGAGCTCTCTAGATGGCGGTGGCTCCAGCCATGAGTCACCCCTCCTTTCCGGCCTCCCACAGAGGTGTGGGGTGCGGTGGAGCAGAGGCCACCATGTCCGGCGTGGTCCCCGCAGCGCCTGAGCTGCAGACCCAGGCTTGCTCCCACGTCGGCAGTTTGCCATGCGGCTTCCCAGCCACACCCCTCCGGTGTGTGTCCACAGAAGTTTCAGGCACTCACGAGAACACACAGGTCCCCTGTCCTCCCGCCTTCACACAAACAGGGGCGGATTATGCCAGGGACTCACACTTTCACAAGAAACTTGTTTCAAACGTGCTTTACTTACAGGCTTGCGAACATCAGGTAAGGTGATCCAGAGAGGGAACACTATGGGGAGGACGATCAGGAATGTGACCTGCTTGCGGGTGTTGGGAGGCCAGGCCAGGCTGAGGGGCTGGTCGTCCTCCTCCTCGACGGGCTCTGGGGCCTGCTGCACAACGAGAAAGCAAACAGAACGCCAAGCAGTGAGACAGTGACGCGCGGGCTGAGCAGCAGCTCACAAGCGCCTTTCCCGGGCCGTCCAGCGCCTGCTCCCGCGCTGCTCAGGGTCATGAGGCGGCTCTGCGCCCCTCGGGACAGCCAGGGCCCCCCAGGGCAGACCTTCTCCCGTCTCCGCACGCTGCCGGATTACTCGCCCCGGGCTATTGCTGCTTTTCATGAATTTAGGAGAAAAGGAGAGGAGCCCGGCCCCAGACCTCAGCAGGCTCGGAGTTCCGGGAGGGCGACGCTGCTGAGACGGAAGTCTCTCCTCGCTCTGCGGAGCCCCAATTTTCAGCAGACAAGTGAAAATCACTGCAGAAGCCACTCCGGAATGACCTGGAGAGGCTCTGTCCCCTCCTGCCCAGAAATGAAACCCAGTGATTTTATTTTGCGTGGGTGTGTGTTTTTAACCTGCGTTATCAGCTTGTTGGATTGTAAACCATATTCCTTGCACCCTATGGCTCATTACGCACAACTGCATTCCTTGGTTGCGGAGAAGCAGATGGACGGCGCTGAGCGAGGCTCTGACCCTGCGGGCCCCGGCCAGCGCACCTTCCCAGCTTCACTTGGCAGCACACGGCGGGTTTCATCTGCCGGCCACTGCGGCCAGCAGCTTCTGCAGGGCTGGAGCTGGAAGAGCCCGAAGGCTGTTCTGGCCCAGTGGGGCGACCATCAGCCTCAGCACAGTGGACATCGTCGGTCACTCCTGCCTGGCGGGACAGAGCACCAGGACTCAACACAGCAACAGGAGCTCTTCCACCGCAGCTGTCTGCTGAGATCAGGACAACAGCCTGCCCAGATGTCCGGAAGCTCCTGGCCCTGCTGCTTTGTTCCAGCATCACACAACTTCCGCGCAGCAGCAACTGTCCCGGGGCAGGGGCAGGAGGCGAGGCTGAGGCCAGATGGCAAACAGCCCCCTGAAAGCAGGGCTGGACTGGACCCTGACTCGAAGCCAACCTGAGGGGCTGACAGAGGGTTTGCAGAGGAGCAGACACGCCTGGACTCGACACTGTCCAAGAGCCAAGAGCTCTAAAAGCAATGAGAACAGAAGCCACGAGGACGGAGGCTGGTGACCGCGGCTCTTCTGTTCTCCGTGTGAGTGTCCTTGGCCGTGGGCACAAGAGCTGACCAACTGCCAGCGCGAGGAAATGAAGAGGGTAAGACAACCAAATGGCACAGGAGGGGCACAGGATAGCCCGCTCCCGCCATCACCTCCCCGCCCGCCATCACCTCCCCGCCCGCCAGCGGCCGGGCTCCGCCGTCGGCCCCGCCCCCAGCCCTGACCGAAGCGCAGGTGTGAGCCAGCTCTGGTCCTTGTTCCGAGCGTCTCCTCCTCCTCTGTGAGAAGTGACAGAAAGTCATTCATTCCCTCCGTCCTGTCTGCCTCCCAAGGTGCCAGCTCGATACCAGAATAACCTGGCCGGGGCCAGTGCGGTCAGGGAGATAGGTACGTTTGCACCGCCCCCGGGCTGCTCTGCAGGAACGGCTCTCACCACCTCCCAGATGAGCGGAAATGGCACCGAGGCAAGCTCTGCTCCTCTGGCCCAGCGCCCGTGTCAGCTGAGCCGCTGGGTCACCAGCTCCTTCCCTCTCCTGGTGCCTCTCCCTCCCTGCTCTGTCTCCTCTGCCACCATAATCCAGTGACTTTTCTGTAAACTCTAAGCTAACCTTTTTTGAGAGGGAAAAAAACCAAAAGCAACTCTTTATGACTCATATCATTTTAATGACACCAACAGATGGTGACATTTCATCAATAACCCTTCTGCTTATAATCTACGGATTAGTTGCTTTCTCCATCTGCCGAAGTCACCAGGCAGGCAGTGCCACTAACAAATAGCAGAAAATAATTGTCTGTTTAGATGCATAAGATCTAAACACATTTCTGTCCAGAGCAAACAATTAGCTGTGCTGTAAGTCTTCCAAAAGTTGCATTTGAGGTGGCTGTCGCTAGGCCACGGAGGACAAGAGAGGAGCCGTGTCCGAGGCTGTGCACAGCCGCTCTGTGTGGAGTGCAGGAGCCTAGCGTCCCGGGCGGACTTAAGAGATGCTCTGGGAGCAAGGCGGTCCGCGTCCTTTGGAGAGATTCTCTTTGTCTTCTTGCCAAGTCAAATCTTACTCTGGCTCAAGGAGCTGCAGTTTGCATGCTGACTAGAGAAGCAAAAGTCAAAGTACTGCTCCAAGTTGAGGGCTCTCTTTGCCTTTGGCTAGGCTGGAATGCCCATTAGTCTCAACCCAGGGCAGAGGCCACTGAGGTTTGGGCGATGACTTTCCAGTTTTTCCTGGAGTTGCGGCATGCTGGCTTTGACTTGGCAGTAGCCCACTCACTCTTACCTGCTCCAGCTTCGGAAGAGTGTCCATAGGAAGCAAAATAAAGCAAACTGGAGCGGGCTGCCTCCCGCTGTGCCACAAACAATTCCAGTGACTTTGAGGCAGGGCTGGAAGTGGTTTGCTGTCCTATACAGTCCCTGCAAAAGCCCTGGAGTTTCATAAATGTTACAGCCTTGTAGTCTGTGCAATGGAGAATCAGATGAGAATCACGATTCTGGATTTCCATGTGGTGTGTGGTGTGCTGGCTGTCAAACTGTGAGGTGTGGTGGGAGAAAGTGGCGGCGGGAGTCAGGAGCCCCACTTTTGCCCAGGCTGTGCTCCCTTGGCAGTGTGACTGCCACCCACAAGCCGCACCTTCTGGTGCAATGCCATGCACTAGATTCTGGGACTCGTGCTTTCAAGGGGTCTTGCATTTAAAACAGGAAACAGAACAGATGACTAAAGAATTTACTACTGACCCACTTCACAGAGATACTGGCAGGTTATGTGGATACGTTTCCAATTGTTCTCCAATATCCCTTTTTTTTAAAAGAGGAGAACCTTTATTTTGGCTCATGGTAGAGATTTCAGTTCCCTAGCTTGCTGGCTCCTAGGCAGGTGCAGGGCAGAGGGCGTCGCAGAGGAGGAGCAGTCCGTGGTGTGGCAGGCAGAAGGCGGCGGCGGCAGCGCTCCAGTGCCTATTTTTGCCTGTATCAACTGAACTGATGGTCTCTCCCTCAAATTCACGTGCTGAAACTCTAACCCTCTGGTCTTTAGAACGTGACTATATTTGCAGATAGTGTGAAAAGTGGTAATTAAATTTAAGTGAGGACTTTAGGGTGGGTTCCAGTCAGTCTGACTGGTGTCCTTATAAGAAGTGCGGATCAGGACACACAAAGAGAAGCCAAAGGTCATGGAGGTACGGAGAAAGGCCACGAAAGCGCCGTCACAGCAAGAAGACAGCATCTACAAGCCAAGAAGAAAGTCCTCAGAGGAAATTAGGCCTGACGACACCTCGGACTTTTAGCCTCTAGAATGTGAGAAAGTAAATTTGTGTTCTGAAGCCGTCCTGTCTGTGGCACTTTGTGATGGTGGCTGAGCGGACACTGCCCTTCTGTTCAGTGAAAAGAATCTCCAGCTGCATCTACTCTTGGAAGAAATATTTTTATTTTTCAGCCTTCCCCGTGGTAAATGCGGCCGCATGGGGGGGTCTGGCCAGAGGGGTGTAGAGATAACCACACCATCCTTGATGTATCTTTAAGGCGTGAAGGGCTATCCTTAGAGGCATGTTGGCAAGTGAATGAGGAACCATCTTGGATCATGAGACAGAGAAGCAGTACACAAAGATCTAAGTTCCTGATGCACATCTAGAAGGGGTCTTCTGGTCTGGACTTCCTATACTGTCTTAGAAAGTTCTACTTATCTAGTTGTTATTATTTTGGGTGTTGGTGGTTGCTCACTTTGGAATCATCATCATCATCATCATCATCTTCTTCTTCTTCTTGGAGAGAGGGTCTCATTTTGTAGTTCAGGCTGACCCTGAACTCACTATCTAGTCCAGGACGGCCTCAAACTCATAGCAATCCTCCTGCCTCTGCCTCTTGAGTGCTGGGCTTACAGGTGTGAGCCACCCAGCATTGAGGTATGTGGTACTGGGGATTGAACTCAGGACCTTGTGCTTGCCAGGCAGAAGCCGGAACCGCTAAGCTAAATCCTTGGCCCTTTGGAACCTTATTCTAACTCATCTATTATTCTTTTAATTGGGAGAAATCTCATATTGCAGCACCAGGAAAAGTCATGTTTCCTCTGAGAAACATTAGAATGATCTCACATCTGTAACCTCAGTATTCTGGGAGGCTGAGGCAGGAGGGCTGAGAGTTTGAGCCCAAACTGGGCAATTTAGCGACTTAGTGAGACTCCATTTCAAAATAAATAAAACAAAAAGGGCTTGGCTATAGCTCAGTGTGAAGGCCCGAGATCAAACCTCGTACCAGAATAAAATAAAACAAAACAAAACAACCTCTGAGAAACACAGCGACTTGGGTTCTATCCCTTTTTGGCTTTGCTCCTTGGCATTCAAAGCAAGTTAGTAAATACCTATGGAGACAGAAGAGAACACTTCCAGGCAGCAAAGAGCATCTCCTGGGAGGACTCTGGGCCAGTCCACTGTTTTATTCCTGCTTGTCCACGGCAGTGAGTGGAGGGTAGCAGGAGCCCATCCACTGATGAGCTCGCACTCAGTTTGTTCACACCCTAACCCCCTGACCCACCTGGCGTGCAGGGTTCCTCCCAGAAAAAGCAGCTGGCTCTCAAAGAGGGCCTGGGCTGCACCCCTCAGTCTAGAGGTCTCCCTGGAAGCCAGGAGCCTATTTGGAGTTGGAAGCACCGCAGTTTCTTATTTTTATCTGTGACGGTCCTGAGAGAGGCCAGGGGCCCACTCAGAGCACTGTCTTCCAGCAGAGAGTGAAAACGAAAACCCAGCAGTGTCCGAAGCAGTTCTAGGAGCTCAGCTGCAGTGGCTGGTCGTGAGGCCACAGCGTGGTGTGAGGAGCAGCCTCCGAGGACCACGGGGTTGACCTTTGCTCGCTCGCCTGAGCTTTTGTGCAGGCTTCGGGAGGCTCTGACTCTGTCCCCACTCACTCCTGAGCCGGAGAGTGCGGCCGCTTCTCACTAGAGCTCTGCAGTGTGGCACGGTACTGGTAAAAATAAAATGCCAGTTCTGAAGTATCTTCACAAAAATAGACTTTATTTATCCTAAATCAGTGGTGCCCTCACTGCCTTCGAGACCCTGCAGACCTTTAAAAATCTTCTCATCCTGAGGCGGAACTTCTGTCCCCTTGGGAGGCTTTTACCGTGGGCAGCCTTTCTACGTAACTTGGTGCTCGATTCATCCTATGAACACTAACAGATCACAGAACACAAGCTGCCATCACAGAC
>PVIR01029744.1:0-20845 GCA_004026965.1 Petromus typicus
AAAAGCAGAATACACTAATATTGTTATGAAAATGTATGCTAGGTTAGAGTTAAGGGACCGGCTTATATACCACTTGTGCATCAAATGCGTGCTGACCAGGCAGTCACCTCTGCAACTGCACAGGCCTTGGTGGTGGGGGTCTGCCCTGCTGCCAGGTCTGACACGCAGCCTGTCTTACATGCATTATATGTTCAGGGGCTCCACCAGAGAAATGAATGCTGAGGCTTTTAGAGCTGGAAGTATTTCCAAAACAGACAGAAGGCGAAGGATCAGGAGGAAGGCTCCACTTGTGCTACTCAAAGTGCGATCTGTGGACCATGCAGGGCACAACCTCTCACTGGTCATGAGAGGAGCTTCTGTTAGAACGCACATCTACAGCAGCACTGAGCACACTACAAAGCACAGCTGACTGTTTTCTGAGAAGACTTTGTTTCATTTTGCAGCCCTGGGGATTAAATGAGCACCTTTGCACTGAGTTACAGCCCCAGCCTTTTTTTCTTTTTTTTAAGATAGGATCTTGCTATGTAGCCCAGGCTGGCCCTGGAATCATAGAGATACTCCTGCCTCAGCCTCTTGAGTGCTGAGATTACAAGCACGGAGCACAACATCTCTATATTCCCAATCCTTTAAAAAAACTTGTGAGGGGGGTTCTCACTAAGTTGCTCAGGCAAGGCTTAAGGGCTGAGATTATAGGCTTGAGCACAGTGCCAGCTAGGACTCTGCTGAGGGAAGATGCGCTGAGCAGACTCACATCCCGGAGTGGCCCCCTTATATCCTCATGGCCGACAGCAGTGTGCAGATCAGCCACTGTGAATAGTACTGGTGAAGTACGACGGGGTAGAACCAGAGAAGAAGGCTCCTTGGCTACAGATGCAGAAAAGAGTTAAGAAGGGGAAAACTTTCATAGCGTGCAGGTAAACAGGAGGGGAAGTGAGACAGTGCCCTCACACAGGACACGCACAAAGTCTGAGAGGCTGTGCACTCACGTTTGGTCTTTAATCATCGATGTATTCAAAGGGCTCTGGAGGCTCCGGCTCCTGCTCCTCCTCCTCGATTTTGGGGCCATGTGCCGCCACGGGTTCCACCAGCTCCTCCATGTCCTCGCTGGTGTCCTTCAGAATGATGACGCCTCCAATGGACAGCTGTGAACACAGGACGCGCAGCATGAGAGCTCACATTTCAGGTGTTGTGCAGCCCGGAGTACACGTTTAATCTGCCCCACTTATCTGAAAGTAAAACGCTGAGAAGGCACTGTGAAAAGACACAGGACACGGTGACCTCTGTGTGTGTCTGCAGGCCTGCCCGGAGGCTCTGGATGACAGCGCATGAGGCTGCACCACTCTCGGTGGGCATGTCCCGGCACAGGCCTGCTGTCCACACGCTGGCAGCCCCCCAGAAGCTGCTGGTGCTGGGCCAGCGCCTGCTAAGAACCCGAAAGGCTGGTCCCACCCTGGGGCCTGGAACCTCACTTTCCCAGGATCTCCACTTGACATGAATGCACATCAGCAGTCATGAAGTTTGGGAGATGACCATCATTTTGGATATGAGAAAATTCACAAATGAAAAACCACTTTCACCAGCAATCCCTGAAGGATGGAGAAAATAGTAAAGTACCAGTGACATCTACAAATCCCTGTGATGCACAACTGACGGGAAGCAAAAGGCAAGGAGCCTGCACAGGACTCCACCAGTCCTTTCTCAGTACATCAGTAGAAGGCAAGTCTGCACACTGAGCTATTTACCCGTCTCTGGTTGTGCTAATCTTATTTTATTTGCTGGCCTGTGTCAAAGGAAATGCAAAGCTACTCTTTGTAATTAAATCAGTCAACAGTGGCAAGCACATCTGGACAAAGCATATTTCTACCAAAGCACATCCCTAGAAGGGAAAGAAGCACAAGTACATTACTCAAATAATTTACATATGTATTACCCTCTCTGTAGTTGAACCTAATCAGGTTGTGCGCATCATGACTCTGCCCTGCCATGCTATAAAACTGTGTGCCTTCCTGAATTTCTCAACTATTTTCCTGTACACTTTAACCTACAATCCTTAAACAGCTGGCTTGTTCTGGACGCACTCTGTGAAGGGACTACCAATGCTCACCCCAGGAATGGAGTAACGACCCCAGTCCTAACCCTCCCTGGCCTGGAGTTTGCTCAAACCTTCCACTGCACAAAGGGAGATGAGTCTTCTACCCACGATCATAAGGAGGCTTATTTTTTGTAGATACATAGGTCTAGGTTATAACCAGCTCTTCATGTTTGACAGAAATGAAAGAATCCAACCCAGCTCCTGCAGTACAATCTCTAGTTAGACTGAAGAGGATTGCAGACAGGCCCTGCAACACTTCTATTCCTATGTCTCTTCTTTCTGAGACAGGGTCTCACTGTGTGGTTCAGGCTGGCCCCGAGCTCAGCCTCGGACTCACAGCAATCCTCCTGCCTCTCCTCCCAAGTGCTGGGATTACAGGTGTGAGCCACTATGCCCGCACTGTTGTATGTGGCTACCGGTCCAACTCAGGCCCTGTGTTTACAAGACAGGCACTGGAACCACTGAGCTAAATCCTTGGTCCTATGTCTACTCTTATACCAGTACTAACTGTACCTGTCTTGCTTCCTGTACTTTTGTAGAAAGGTCTGAAATTGGTAAATGTGATGTCTTCAATTTTGTTCAAGATTCTTCTGGATCGCTTACATTTCTCTATAAATTTTAGAATCAGTCTGTCCATTTCTGCAAAAATGGTAGCTGGGAATCTGTTGATTACTGACACTGTAAAATACTGTCTTTCAATCTGTGAACATGTGTAATTTATTAGTTTGTAGTTGCCTGTGACAGCCTTGTTCAATTTTACTATCAAAGTAATATTTGTCTTAGTGAATGAATTTACAAGTGTTCCTTCCCCTTCTATTCTTAAAAGATAGTCTGTGAAGGACTGGTGGGGTTTTTTTTTTGAGTCAGGGTCTCGCTGTGTAGTTCAGGCTGGCCCTGAACTCACTATTGTAGCCCAGGTAAGACTCTCACAGCAATCACAGCAGTCCTCCTACCTCTGCCTCCCAAGTGCTGGGATTACAGGTGTGAGCCACCAGGCCTGGCATTGTGGTATGTGCTTACCAGGGACTGAACTCAGGACCTTGCACTTGCCAGGCATGTGCTGGAACCACTGAGCTAATTCCCCGGCCCCGGGATACGTCTATAAAAGCTATCTTCCATTATACGTGGTCACTAATGTCTCTGCTCACGTAGCTTAGTTGTTAGCTAATAGGTGGATAGGCATTTTGGGGAACATAAAGTCCCCTTGTCTTTGCTCTGTGTATTGGGCTACACAGCCAGGTAGTTACAGCTACCAGAGCTATCTTTGATATAATTTGAGTAAAAGCTTAACAGTCATCTATTTTCCAACTGTGATTCACTAGTGATAAACTGTGGTCTTACAGCTTTGAGTGTATGCCTTGTTGTTATTAGTTCTTCATGCCTATCAAAATACTGGTTCTCCATGTGCTTCAGAATCTATACTAGAGGTGTCCTAATGCATCTATTCTAGATATAGCCCACATCAGCTGGCTAGAGATGCTGCAGGAACACTAAGCCTGTAAACATGCAACTAAGATGCACTGGGCTCCTGGTGAGACAGCGAATGTACTTTAAGGTGTCCTTTGGTGGTTCTGTCAGTTCATTTACTAGTACAGAGCCGGTGGTGCTGTGGATCAGCTTCTCTGTATTATTTGATCCATACACGAAAACCTATTTAGTCTTTGCAGTATCCCTGAAAAGCAGAGATTATCACCATACAAATTTTATAGGTGGAAGGAAAAGAAACACGAAGAAACTAAATGACTTGACTCATACTGTTAAGAAATGAGTTTAAATATAAACTCAATTATGCCCAATTCTAGCTCTAAACTGCCACATCTACTATTTTCCATTTTCTGTCCCTTGGCTCATCTAGCTGATAATCAAGTCAAGTAGATCTTGGCTTAAAACCAAGAGTTGCTTTCAGTTCACCATCAGGTTGATAAGAATGAGTTCGCTGTTGTACAGCAACCCAGAAAGCTCTCTTGTTTTCCAGATACAGAAATGTGGATAACAAAGATAGTATCACACTAAAATTGTATTTGTTTCTAACATGGAAACTTGCTATGTTGGTATAAATAAAACTGTTATGAAGAACCTTTTCTAACTCTAAAATCCAATAATTTGTGACAGCAGTGTGACTTTAAGGACAGGGATGACTTACTGAACCACTCATGCTAGGTCTCCTTTGCAGTGCTTGTGAAGTAATGTGTCTCATCTGTGCCACGCCCGAGTTAGAGAGGATAATCTCTATTTTACATGCAAAAAATTAAGGCAAAAAGAAGTTTAGAACCTGGTCTTTGGTCACGTGGTTTGAGCGGTAGAATCAAGATTCAAACCAGTACGTCTGGCTCTGCAGACTGTGTTTCTAATCACAGTGTACGGCAGACATCTGAGGCAGAAGAGGGGAGGAGTTTGCAGTGTCATCCAGAGAAAAGAAAAGCTCTTGGAAGCCCATATGAAATACAGGAACATTCTGCTTTTGCTAAGAGGAGGTTCTCAGTAGCAGTGAGCTTACTCTAATACTTTAGCAATTTATCCTTCTCTGTCAACTTCATGTTGCCTGACAGACTACTGTCCCACCGGCACCACAGCTAAGTACTGGTGGTCACTTACTGGTTTGAATGGCTGGTATCTACAGGTCTCTGGCATGGTGAGGACCTTAAGCTGGGCTGGCATAACTCGGGCTGGGTTATCCAATAGCTGGAAGTTTGGCTCAGGCTCCTTTTTCTTCTCTTTTTCTTCTTTTTTCTCTGCTTCATCCTAGGTGAGAAAAAAAGAGTGGCTCAACATAGGTTCACTTTTGCTTCACATTGGTGAATAAATTTACCCAACCACTATCAGGTACAAAGCAGTGACACATCTAATGGAAGTACGACTACACGGAAGCATGACTCACAGCAGGGAGACTTGCCCTTCTGCTTGGAGATGAAAAAGGTATTTGCCTTGATTTTGAAGGATGTGAATGTTTTCTATTTTCCAGTTTGTATCCTTCTATTGTGTGACCAATGGATGTAGTTTCTAGAATCTTTTTCAAGTAAAATCTTGATTCTATATGTTTGGAACAGGATGATTATTCCAAAGAAGCCAAGAGCAAAGCACAATAACATTCCACTAAGGAAGAGTCTAGACCTTAGAGAGAAGCTACTGTCAACCTATCTGACCACCAGATTATACCTACCACTTCCATTTTCTCTTCCTCCTTTTTTTCTTTTTCTTTTTCCTTCTTTTTAGCCTTGGCGGTAATAGATAACACAGCAGTGGATACCTACAGAAAGAGAACAGGGTACATTTATTGTAATTTCTTATTTCCATACAAACAAGCACAAAGAGAACTCAGACCAGTGATGATTTCCTGTTTTCTGGCAGTATTTTAAAGACAAAGTAATCAGAAAAAAAGTGAGAAAAGCAAAGACATTTATTTATATATTTCACTGCTCCTGTCCTCAGATGGCTCTCTAGTGCTTGCAGGCTGAATCCTGTGTAACTACTGTTTCTCACTGGTAGCCCGGCCCAGGTGTGAATTTGCTATTAAGTACTTCTAAGACCGAGATGTGGAAGTTATAGCCTTTTGTACTTTTCAGAGAAAACCTGGAAAGCATAAAAAACTCCCTCCAGTTCTGGTCTGAGAGGTATTCTCAGGACCACATGTCTGTAACTGTAATACACAGTGAGTAGTTAGCTCAGAACTATCTTTCTCGATGAGATTTTACTAAAATCAAAGGTGAAATAGAGACTTTGAAAAACTAGGCAATATTAGTATAAAAGCTGACTTTGTTTCAGAACCACAAAGGAGTTCTGAAACACAGCTAATTAAACAAGGTGTTGCTGTGAGAGGAGGTTATTCATTATCTGCCACCCTCAATTTGGTCAACTATAAAATTATCTGCTCATACATAAAATTTGGAGCCAACCAACAACTGGTGAATATGAAGCATTCTGAAAGGAGCTCTCTCTATACATAAAGTGTCATGAAGGATAACTTTGCTGAGTAAAGCTTCATGAGTGAGTGCAGCTCTATAAATGCATTGTTCTTGAACTTGTATCAATGAGTGGCATCATATATGGCAGGAATATAAATGCGTTAGTCACTTTGAAAGGCAAATTAGTTAGTACCTATCAAGGGAATCATGTGTGTTACTTTTTGATCAAGCAATTCTAACCCTAAGACTCTACCTGTAGATATACTTGCAAAGCGCATATAGTGGCTTTCACTCTAACCCACAGCAGTGACAAGTTAGAAACAACCTTAAATGTGTACCAAATAAGGGACTGGGAAAATAATGTAGCTTTGGGGAAAAAAGAAACCCATATAAATAAAATATATCACAGACATATATTAAAGTGGAACAATTAAGACGTAGATCAGCATATAGAAAATGATAACCATGTACTGGAGAAACCTAGGGACCCACAGTTGACTCCTGTAACATGGAACTTGGATGACCAAGAGAGGAAAAGGCCTTTTACTTGATATTCTTGTGTGGTATAAGACTTGACTGCTAATACGTTTTTTTTTTTTTTTTTAGAGTAGGAAAATTTACTGGGGACTAGGAAGGGGAACAGGAATAGCGATTAAGAGACTAAAGGGGGCCCAAATGGGTTGCCAAGGAGCCCACTTCTCTAACAAAGTTTTATACAGCAAAACTACAAAAAGGGTACAATATGGGTCAAAACTATAATCAACCAATGAGATTACCAGTATAGTCACTTGGCTAATTTTTTTTTTTTTTTTTTTTTGAGACAGGGTCTCGTTTTATGGTTCAGGCTGGCCCTGAGCTCAGCCTCAAACTCACATTACAGCAATCCTCCTGCCTCTGCCTCCTGAGGGCTGGGATTACAGGTGTGAGCCACCACGCCTGGCACTGTGGTATGTGGTGCTGGTTGCTGCTGGCGTGAGTCTCCACGCCCCGTATTGTTATGTGGTTACCGGGGATTGAACCCAGGTCCTTGCGCTTGAAAGACAGGCGCTGGAACCACTGAGCTAACTCCCCGGCCCTCACTTGGCTAATACTGATCCAATAGTACCAAGGGCATATGAATGACAGCATTAACCTCAGACCATAGTTTACAGTGTTTTGACTGGTAGTATTTTTAAATCACAAAAATTATTAAAAAACAAACCCAACTAAAACATCCAGGAGCTGCTCTATATAAGAACAAATGCTGCCACAAGAACAAAGACCTACCTTTTCCTTTTCTTTTTCCTTTGGTACTTCCAGAGGGGCAGGATACGCAAATGTGGATGGTTTACAGTTTGATTTATACTGAACCTTCGGCATCTGAAGAAACAAAAAAAACTTTGTGCCTCCTTCATTAAAAATTGATATCAAGATTTAAGGGTTCTGTGCTTCTAACCAGCATATACACGCAAACCCAAAGTCCCTGGGGGTTAAGCATTCAGTTATAGAACTATTCAATGTTAATCACGCCTCTGAAAGGTATCTGTTTTCTTTAATCGAATTACTTTCAGGCACGTTACAGAACCATCTGGAGTCCCTGGTATACTCCCGAAGCTCTGTGTCTTTGGACAGGCATGCCTTTGTCTCACCCTCCTGGACAACCCCCACTGCTGCAGGGGGTCCTGTCCTACCCCTCCTTGTGCAGGCCTATTCCTCACGACCTATTCCGCCCCTCAGACGTTCTTGTCCCTTCCTTGCACCGTCCTGTACTTATACGCACCAGTTTGTACACAGCATCACACCCTAGAAAAGTCTGATGCAAGCTTGAGGCAGAAGTCAGCTGCACATTACTGAGAAAGTGGGAAGTTCTCTAGGCTGCATTTTCTGTATTTCCCTAGTTGGTACGGAGGGACAGTGGTATTTACCAAACTTACTAGGATAAAGAATCTTCTTGTCACTTCACTTTCATTGTGAAGAATAAAGACAGAGAACATAAAACTGGCAGAGGATGAAAGTGCCAAAAGATTGTACAAGATGTCCAATTACAATGTTAAAAAGGTAGGAACAGGAAAGAAAATATTCTTGTTTTGAGACATAAAAATGCTAAACAGTTACAAATGTGAGCTTCTAATACTGAAAAGCTAAACAAAGGATAACTGGCTCCCTCTTCATGCAACTACTTTTTAGCTTAAAAATTTTCCACTCTGAAAACAACAGTGATGACCAGATAAAAGAGTTATTTAAAAGTCAAAATGTCTTTGACCTTTGAAAAAGAAGAACAAGAAAATGAATCATCAAGTCACAGGATTCAGAAGGAATCCTCCTAAACAGAAGCCACATTCAAACAGAGTTAAAAAATGTGAGCCAGGTGTAGTGGAGTATGCCTATCATCGCAGCACTTCGGGAGGCTGAAGCAAGGAGGCCAGAAGTTCAAGTCCAGCCCCAGCAATTTAGTGAAACTTTGTCTCAAAACAAAAGTTATTAAAAACAGCTGCGACTGCACTCAGTGTGAAGGCCCCACTCTAAGTTGCTAGTACTGCAACCTTCTCTGTGGTGACAGCACATGCAGTGCCTCAAGTCTCTGGCCGCAGTAACAACTTTTATTTTATCAGACTCCCTGGTTCCTCACAGTGGGACTTGTTTTTTGCCATTACTGAAGAGACATCCCCTTTTGCTTTTCCCTATAGTATAATTCTTTTTCTGTGAATCACTCCAGCATCACAAATCTTTGAAATCTGTATTTGTTTCAAACTTTCATTCCATTTTTTAAAAATAGAGTCTCAGGGTTTATCCTCCTGCCTCAGCCTCCTGAGTGCTGGGATTAAGAGTGTGCATCACCAAGTCCAGTTCCATTGTAATTATTATTATTATTATTATTATTATTTTTTTTTTTAGTTTTTTTTTTTTTTTTAGTTTTTTTTGAGACAGGGTCTCGCTTTGTAGTTCAGGCTGGCCCTGAGCTCAGCCTCCAACTCACATCACAGCAATCCTCCTGCCTCTGCCTCCCGAGTGCTGGGATTACAGGCGTGAGCCACCATGCACTGCGGTATATGGTACTGGTTGCTGCTGGGGTGAGTCTCCACACCCAGTATGGTATGTGGTTAACCGGGGATTGAACCCGGGTCCTTGTGCTTGCAAGACAGGCACCGGAACCACTGAGCTACATCCCCGGCCCTTTTTTTTTTAGTTTTTGAGACAGGGTCTCACTTTGTAGGTCAGGCCGGCCCTGAACTCAGCCTCGAACTCAGCAATCCTTCTGCCTTTGCCTCCTGAGTGCTAGGATTACAGGCATGAGCCACCACACCCAGCATTGCTGTATGTGGTTACCAGGGAATCGAACCTGGGACTTTGCGTTTGCAAGGTAGTCGCTGGAACTACTGAGCTAAATCCCTAGCCTCTCCTTATTATTTACCTTTTTTTTTTTTGGTACCAAGGATTGAACTTGGGATCTTTCACTTGTGAGGCAGCTGTAGTGCCACTGAGCTAAATCCCTGGCTCTCTTTATTAATTATTAAAGACTTAGTTTAGGTCCTTATTCTTCCTCTCCCAGATTATTGCTATAGCAGTAATTCTGCAGTAGCACTGTTAACAGGTTTCCAATGATACTAGAATGTTCTAAAATGAAAATCTCATGTCATTTATCTGCTTGAAATCCTTCAAAAGTTTCCATAGCCTTTGTTTCATTTTTTAAGACAGCTTCTCCCTGTGTAGTTTAGACTGGCCTTGAACTCACTCTGTAGCCTAGGCTGGCCTCAAACTCAGGGTGATCCTCCAGCTTCAACCTTCCAAAAGCTGGGATTACCAAGTGTGTATCACCCTACCCAACTCCCACAACCTTTAAAATAAAAAAAAAAAAATCAGGCCAGGGAGTTAGCTCAGTGGTTCCGGTGCCTGTCTTGCAAGCACAAGGGCCCAGGTTCGATTCCCTGGTAACCACATACAGTACCGGGTGTGGAGACTCACGCCCAGCAGCAATCAGCACCACACACCACTGTGCCAGGCGTGGTGGCTCACGCCTGTAATCCCAGCACTCGGGAGGCAGAGGCAGGAGGATTGCTGTGAAGTGAATCTGAGGCTGAGCTCAGGGCTAGCCTGAACTACAAAGCGAGACCCTGTCTCAAAAAAAGCTAAAAAAAAAAAAAAAAATCACTCAGAGGGGTCTATAAAAACTCTTCATACCCTTATATTAAGCCCCCTTTCTGACCATTCCCTCTACTGATTTACTTAAAGTTACACAGCTAAGAAAGAGATGATTTTTCAAAACTTCACTCAGAAAGCAATGACTCAACTGCAAAGGAAAGTACATTAGAGATATTAACTGATCATACAAGTTTCATGAGAATCTTTGGGAGCGGGTTGTGAATATAAACAGGGTATACCACCAAGACGAGGCCTTGAGACCTACCTTCAAGTCCTTGTTAAGGCCGATGACACATGTAGGGGTATAAGCCAATGACAGGAAGTGTGAGAGGGGAAACCAGAACCAGAACTGGGTAAAGACCAGGACGCCAACCACAGAAGGCATATGAGTGTGCCCAGTTCTGGACTGTAAGGAGATTGTGACATTATGGCCACCTGTAGAAATAAAGAGAGAACCCATGAACAGGAATTCAGCAGCAGAGTAGTAAGGACTTCTAAGCACTGCACTAGGGAGGCACTGGGTAATTAATGTGAGTTTATAAAATCAAATATGGAATCCCTGGAATTAAGGGTTTTTTTTTGAAACAGGGTCTCGCTTTGTGGTTCAGGCTGGCCCTGAGCTCAGCTTCAAACTCACATCACAGCAATCCTCCTGCCTCTGCCTCCCGAGTGCTGGGATGACAGGCGTGAGCCACCACGCCCGGCACTGTGGTATGTGGTACTGGTTGCTGCTGGGTGTGGGTCTCCACACCCAGTATTGTTATGTGGTTACCGGGGAATCGAACCCGGGGGCTTGCGCTTGCAAGACAGGCGCTGGAACCACTGAGCTAACTCCCCAGCCCCTGGAATCCCTGGAATTAATAAGCTATCTATGGTCTCCCAAACTGTGCTGTAATTGGATCTGAGCAAATCTATACTTTCTTCCTTTATTGGCAGATATTGTTAAAAACTAAGCCCAAGGGTATCAAAACTGCTGCTACAATATTAAACTATACTATATGTTGGCTTTTAATATGCTACTAAAAAGTAAAATTTTGGTAAAATTTCATTTCTGCAAATAAAGTGTATGTATTTCATTAGTTTTGTTCTTTTTTTTTGAGACAGGGCCTCACTTTGCAGTTCAGCCTGGTCCTGAGCTCACTACGTAGCCCAGGTAAGCCTGGAACTGAAAGCAATCCTCCTGCCTCTGCCTCCCAAGTGCTAAGATTATAGAGTGCTGAGATTGCTGGTGGGAGCCACCACACACAGCTAGTTTTGTTCTTTAAAAACATGCCTTCATTACATTTAAATGCAGAAATACGCATATTCATGACATTCATACTTATGAATTATCTGACTCTTATTCTTTTAGGTGCTATGCAGTATAAAAAGGTGTTATCAGATTTCTGAAAAATACCCATTACAGTATGAAAATCTATGTTGCCATTACAGAAAAATCTAAGTATGGGGCTTATGCTGTGAATTATTCAACATCTTAAAGTCGCTGGCACTGACAACTAGCATTGTGGCCACTGACTCACTTTACTTCTAAGAGTTTTCCTTCTCATCAGCAACACTAGGGTCTGAATGTGAGCACCTCAATCAGGGCACTACCACTTCAAAAGGAAAATTTTAACCTGCAATATGTGATTCAACTAAGTTTTCTGCGAAAGCAGTTACATTAACAAAATTAGAGCTGTTTCATCATAAGTCTGTCCAATGTGAGTCCATGTCCCTCGGAGTCCCACCTCCTGCATGTCCCTCGGACATCCAGGGAGTGTGGAGAAGCAAGCTGACCATAAGGCAGCGATCCCAAGCAAGGAGCCCAGTATCAGCCCTGAGCCGAAGCTTGCTTGAGCCCAGAGGTGATTCCAGCAGGCTGCCAGGGCAACAAAATCCAATGCCTTTTGGGTCCGGTAAACCAAAAACAAACTGTGGGCTGGGAGCAACGGGGATTAAAATAACAGAAAATACAGTCTTCCTGAAAGGGGACACAGCACCAACACTATGAGCCCAGGGTCGTTAGATTGTAGGAGGTTTTTTCAAAATATAGCACACTTTGTGGGGAAGTAAAAATACAACAGATCTTCACCTCATTTGGCCCAAGGGCTGCTGTGTTATAACCTCTAGGCTATAAGTAACAGTGTTAGTTCTGCATCCCAGAACTCTGAGGTGCAAATCTTTTAGTTTATATAATACAACCTATAAAAATGGAGTGTGTCTGTGTCTACTTTTAGGATCCTAATTTGGGTTCCTATTGTTTACGTATCATGCTTACTAATCTCAGCACTAAACTAAACAGCATTTTAAGAATCAAGAATCCACTGCTCAGATTGATCAACGTTTTAAAAAATATTCTACAACATCTCATTTAGGACTTTTACCTGGAAAAAGGTCAGGTGTATTTTACTCTTGTATAGTTATATTTATACTTATTGTCTCCCTGGCATTCACTAAGTGCTTACTGTATATTGAGAAATGGGTACAAAGTAACAGAAAAGATCTGAAGAGATCTGTCTAGTAGCAAAAACAGACACGTAAATAATGAAAGTAAATCATGAAAATGCTGGCAGCCAGGGTTGTGGGAAAGGAGCCAAGCACAGCGCCTTACATAGGCTGGGGCTGGGAGGCAGACAGGGAAAGGCTGCCAGAGGCTGTACTGTTTGGTCTAAGATTTGAAGCTGATTTTTCTTTTATTTCAGTGAAATCAATTTTCAGACTTCTACTACTTTTTTGTTCTCACATTCTGTGATTTAATTAACAAGGGAGAACTTATCCTATTGACAGTGATTAGTTTAACGGACTTCAGTAAAAACTTCCTTAATTTTTGTCCTTTTCCCCAGAGATCAATCACTTGAGTAAGTTCCCATAAACTTTACTTCACCCTTCTGAAGTTGCCCTCTCCAGATTTTCTCTACCATCAGCTTTGCTGGGAGACAGAGACCAGGACTGAATACTTTTCTGATGAAGTTGTTATAGCAGAATTTTGGAGGATAGTGAAAAAGAACATGAGAATAGTTTTATGCACAAAGCAATACATACAAAGCAATACACAAAGCAAAAACCATTATAAATAAAAAGAGACAGAGAAAAAAGCAACATAGCAAATATGGTGGCTGAAAGGGGAAGAAGGGAGACAGAGTGATAACTTCTCCTAGAGATGGTAAAAAATGGAGCCAGGATTTAGCTCAGTCGTTCTGGCACCTGCCCTGCAAGCACAAAGTCCCGAGTTCAATCCCTGGTAACCACATATAACAATGACCAGCGTGGTAAATCACGACCACCAACAATCAGTACCACATACCACAGTGCTGTAAACCCAGCACTCGGGAGGCAGAGGACTATAGTGAGTTCCAGGCTCACCTGGGCTACACAGTGAGCTCTGGGCCAGCCTGAACTACAAAGCAAGACTCTGTCTCACAAAAAAAAAAAAGCTTGAGCACAGAATTCTCTCCAAATTCTTATCCTATTTGTAAAAACCAGTAAAAACTTATAGGGCTGAATGAGAGTAAGGCAAGTTGTCTAAAAAAGGTAAAACTAAAAGTAAAAAGAGTATGTAGTAAAATGTTCTTCAATCTGCTTCAATTAACTTGTTATCAAAAAAATCCTAAAAAAGTGACATACTATATGATTTCACCTACATGACATTCTAGAAATGGCACAACTACAACTAAAAATGGAACTACCATAAAACCTTGAGGTGCTATTCTTTACCTTTCAAAGTAGCAAAAAATTGTTTAAAAGGGTTCCATTCTACATGGCTAGGATAAAGTAAGTTTCACACATATGAACAACATAATGGGTTTATGTTAGTTTACTTCTTTGAGATATCACCAATACTGTAGTCAAAACATATATCAAACTAATACCAAGTCTAAATTTAAAAAAAAAATCACTTCATTTTTAAGCCATCATGCCTGGCATTATGGTATGTGGTACTGGGGATCGAATTCAAGACCTTGTGCTTCTGAAGCAGGTGCTCGAACTACTGAGCTAAATCCCTGCCCTATGAGGTAGATTTTACCACGAAAGCAGAAAAAGGGGGAAAATAACTTCTCAAACATATTTATTTTCCTGTATCTATTAATACAAAGGAACTAGGATTGAAATTACATACATATATTATCATTATAATACATTATCTCTATGAACTGCAACTTTAAATTTTCTGTAGAAATAATCTGCTTCAGACTCAATTTCCACTGTGTCACATAGCTAGAATATTTGATTAGTTATTTAATTAGATTTTGTTTAAGTAAATAAATAAACCGGAACACTCAAAACCATTTACCTGCATCTAGTATGCCCTGGGCCAGAATAGCGCCGAACTTGGCCATGACATCATCATGCTTATCATTGATGACTTTGGAATACAGCTGTCTGAACTGATTCACCTGCAAAAGCAAGAAAAAGAAGTCTAATTCTGTTTGACATGCCATTTCAGATCAGTTAATAAATTGCTCAAACGGCAAGGAGACAATCTGATCTCCAACATTAAAAAACAGAGCAGTTGAACCAGACATGAAGGCAGAGCAGTGCCATGCACGGATCATGGGTGCTGACTTTTCAGGGTGGGAGCACAAGCTCTGTTTTCAACCCCCATTCTGTGGGGGTGACTCAGGCTCAAGGGAATGTTAAATACGATTTCATTCAGCATTACAGTTGGTCGGCAGGCCTGCATATTCCAGCCAGCTAAGGCCTGTGTCAAGACTTCGACTGCAGCTCCGCCTCTTATTCTGTCCTGCAGACTTCCTAATGGGTACAGACCTTCAGTTCCTCCATACAGTGAACTGCCTCGTTGCGCTGTGTGAGGTCACTGTATTCACACAAACAGCAAAGGTCTTCTTCCTGTGTGCATGTTAGTTTTCCAAGGACTTGTCAGAATAAGTACTCATATCAACCGGAACACGCCGAGACAGAGAATGCACTGACTCATAGGGTAAAACTACTGGGGATTTTTATTTTCTTCTTTACTCTTTTCTGCATCTTCTAATTAATGTTTTATTTTTATTAAAATATTTACAAAATTCCTGTTTTAAGTAAAGTGAATCTTTTAAGTCTGTTTGGATGGCAATAAGGAGACTATTTTATGTTCCTTCCATGTCTTACACTTCTTTGTTTTCCCAACAGTGCTTTCAAATGGTGGGCACCCAGGAAGAGGTCTGCTTGTTCAAGAAGCACATGATCATGGAGCTCCCCAAATCTGCCAAAAGCAGAAAACACCAGATTTGAGTTTCCTAATATAATGACTTTATGTGCAGCACAAATTGCTCAGAATCTCTTTCCTTCTCTATGTGTCTTGGTCTGAAAGACCACACTGTGCTCCAGGGGCAGAGTGTCAGAATCAGACCTGGCTTCTGCGTATCTCTGCTCCCGCTTTTCTGAGTCTTAGCTTCATCATTATGGAGGTCCTGGGGGCCTCTACCAGGGTGTGGTAAGAACTGAGGTAACACACAGGTCATGTAATATGTAAGGCATTTCATAGTTCCAGAAGCAGGACTATTGACCCATAGCGACAGGACCATATGAGTCCTTCATTACTAGCAAAATAATGTCCCTCAAGCATGGTTCTCTGATTCACAGGCAACAACAAAACAGTGGGGAAAATAATGAACTGACTGCATGACCATTTTATAGCCCACCTATCTTCTTTAACTATAAAATTATTAAATTATCATTATATTTCTTTTCAGTTTTAGAAAGCCAAAGACTTAACACTTTTACTCTGGTTCAGTAGGTCAAATTCCTTTGATTTTGAACTTATTTTAGATGAAAACTTACATTGCCTTATATAGGATGGAAATTTTATGTGCTAAAGGTTTCTGAAATAGTTCATGAATTTAGAAAAAGAGACATCTGACAAAGCACGGTATGTATGTATATTACAGATGAAAATTTAAATGTAAACAATACTGCAAACAACAGGAAAGCATTTAATAATACTGAAAGATTTTTTTTTTAAGTCAACGCAAACATATAATAGGCTAGTATGTTTATAGGCTTTAACTGAATTAAAGGAATATTTAATTAATTTTTGTTTTGTTTATTTTTTGAGACAAGGTCTTGCTTTGTAGTTCATGTTGGCCTTACCTCAAGACAATCCTCCTGCTTCAGCAAGGATTATAGTATTGGGATTATAGTACTGGGATTACAGGAGAGTGCTATCACGTCTGACAAGGAACACTTCAAAAAGCTAGTTTTCATGCTTTTAAAAGTTCCTTGCCATTGTATTTTAAAACTTTCATTACTGTGGCAAAAAATTATTAGTTTAGTAGATTGAGACAGTCTTAAATTTGGAAGGCAACTTGGAGATCAGCTGGTTTACTGCTTCTGTTTTGTAGATGTGAAGACAGGTGAAACATCCGTTTTCCTGAACACTACAAATGGTGATCAGAGTGGAAAATCATGATATTCAGATTTAATTTGTTGTTAAGGACAGTATAGTCTCCCGCATACAAAACAGAAAGTATAATTTCTTGGAGAAAACAATGTTAACTTCCGATTTCTTTTTGTTTTTTCTTGCAGTGTTGGGAACCAAACCCAGGGCTTACCACATCTCAACTTGCCATTTTATGATAATCTCACAGAAAAAGCAATTAAGATTTTTCGGCTATGCTGTGATCCTTGTGCTCCATTGTATATGAATATCTAAAATCTACCTTCTTGAAAATAATAGGTTTTAGGTCAGGCATGGAGGTTCACACCTGTAACCCCAGCGCTTGAGCGGCAGAGGCAGGATTGTTGTGATGCGAGTTGGAGGCTGAGCTCAGGGCCAGCCTGAACTACAAAGCGAGACTCTGTCTCAAACAACAACAACAACAACAACACAAAAACAAAACAAAATAAAAAAACGCAGATGCTTACCAAGCTTGAACTAAATATGATCCTGCTTT
This sequence comes from Petromus typicus, assembly GCA_004026965.1. Lineage (NCBI taxonomy): Eukaryota > Metazoa > Chordata > Mammalia > Rodentia > Petromuridae > Petromus > Petromus typicus. The sequence continues at coordinate 16,986 of PVIR01029744.1, forward strand.
GAAAAAGTGTACTTATCAATGGTAGGAGAAGCCTCCCTGGATCAGAACATAGGTCAGAAGATCTTAGGCAAGGAGAAGCACTAGATCCTGTTTGAACATTGTCATCTTTTGATCTGATTTTAAAAACAATGCCTATTGTGCATATGTTCAAACAACTACTAAAGGTAATTTCATTTAAGAAAAACAAAAGAAGGAGATGTTGGGCCGGGGAGTTAGCTCAGTGGGTCCAGTCTGGTGCCTGTCTTGCAAGAGCAAGGACCTGGGTTCGATCCCCTGGTTAACCACATACCATACTGGGCGTAGAGACTCACCCCAGCAGCAACCAATACCACATACCACAGTGCCGGGCGTGGTGGCTCACGCCTGTCATCCCAGCACTCGGGAGGCAGAGGCAGGAGGATTGCTGTGATGTGAGTTGGAGGCTGAGCTCAGGACCAGCCTGAACCACAAAGCAAGACCCTGTCTCAAAACAAAAAAACAAAAAAACCTTATAAAAGAAGGAGGTGTTGTAAAGAGGGGAGTTGGGTTAAAAGAAAATAGCCCTAAGGATCTATACAAAAAAGGACATCATTTTAGTTAAATGTGAACCTCCAAGGGCCTTGGAGGTCTCTAACAATCGAAGGGTGTGTGAATGTTTCTGAATCTGGGTCTGTTAAAATGAGCAAGTAAGAAACTGACATAAGCAAAGCAAAATACCCTGCAGCTTCTTAAAGTAAGACTACAATATATATGTACAGTTATTTGTCAGAGATATGGCATACATTAGTAGTTACAGAAAAGATATTTGCTTTGGAAATTTCCATTGTGAATCTCATAAAGTATTAGAATTCTCCTTTTGACTTCTCTGAGGCGGGCTGGGGATTTAGCTCAACTTGTACTGTGCCTACCTTGGATTGCTCTGAGGAGTTCTAGATGAAATTAATGTCTGATTTTTGCTCTTAACCTGTTTTTACTTTATTGCACGGACTGGCTTATAAACCTGCAACTACACTTGAACTCAGTATACTTGAGAATTTATTTTCCTTCAAATTATAGAATTTTTTTTGGGTGGCAGGATATCCCATATCACCCCAAGAACATTAATTTTGTCGTATTGGCAATTATCAAGATGATATAAATATATATCAGTTATAATTATGATATAATTATCATAATATATATCATAATGACATTTTAAAATCACTTGCTTACTTATGAAAATGAGCTTGAACTTTAGCTGAATAGCAATACAACTCTAAGCATAACATTGCTTGAAACAACATCTGAGATGCTGTCATAGTTTCACTCTTGTAGCCAGTGTGTACACGTTTGTGTTACTCTACCCAGTTTGTATTTAGAGCCACAGGCTAGCAGCTCTGGGTTCATTTTAACACTTCCAATTAGTACTCAAGATTCTGACACAACGTGAAGACATCGACTCACACCAGCTACGGCACATTCAATATGACTTGCAACAATTAAAAAATAATAAACTGCTATACCTTCCACTCTTTCCAAACATGGAATTTCCGAGTTGAGTGCTTTTTCAAACTACAGCCCACGCTACCTTTTCCTCAAAGGATTTTGCCACTGTTTGGTGTTAAGGTTACAACTGTTAAAATTAATGAAATTCCACAGTAATGATGAAATGATAAAACATGATTTATGAATAACATAGACAACATGAAAACCACAAGTGAGGTTGCAGTGAACATCTACATATGACTGTCAGAGGCAGTGCATCCCATAGTCTGAATTTGCTTCTCTAATGGTATTACTCAACTGGACAATCTCCAAAAGTTCAAAAGATCAAAGCAAGAATAAAAGCTACTCATATGATAATTGTTATACTTAAAAATAAAAAGAATGTGGTCTGTATTTGGAAAGATGTTTATGTTCTAGAAGATATAGTATATTATGCAACTTGTTATAAAAATAGGATAAAAGGCCAGATTCTATCTGTGTGACAATACAAATTTTGGCAGTTTTGAATTTTTTTTTTTTTTTTTTTTGAGACAAAGTCTCACTTTGTAGTTGAGGCTGGCCCTGAGCTCACTGTGTAGCCCAGGCGAGCCTGGAACTCATAGCAATCCTCCTGCCCCTGCCTCCTGAGTGCTGGGATTACAGGTGTGAGCCACCATGCCTGGCATTGTTGCATGTGGAACCTGGGCCCTTGCACTTGCAAGGCAGGCACCAGATCTACTGAGCTAAATCGCTGGCCCACTAGATAATAAGTCAAAAAAAAAAAAAGGTTGTCTGCTTAGAAACTGACATTTATTTTTAAAAATCTATAAAATTAGAATAGCTAATAAGTTCTGGGATTTTTTTCTCTTTTCAACCTTCTCAAATTTACTTTGCTGAAAATGAGGGAATACTAATATGTGCTCAATGAGGCACAAGACAGAAAGCCAAGGGTTTACTTCTTCTGTTATCAATTATTTGACTGTTTCCCATGTACATAGGCTGTTTAAATGTCACTTTATGAACCCTCAGAGACACCATGAGACATCTAATTTTTAAACAGGTGCTTCAAAATCTGTTATTAAGTTACCCAGGGGTGTGCATGGACTGTGCAGGACCTGTGAAGAGGTTTGCTGTGGGGAAAGGAGGGCTCAGTCCTTCTCCCTCACTCCAAGTCTGGAGAAATGGGCTTTAGAGGGATGACTTGGAACACTGCTCATGAGCATTAACATCCCACACAAAGTGAGAGCAGCTAAAGCATGGCACCAAGAGCCCGTCACATCCTCCCCAGAAGACTGGAACACGTGAGTATTTCTGTGGATAGGTCAGGGTCAGGTGAAGCCTTCTGAAAGCCTGCCCACGACGATCACTGAGGAGGGCAGTGATGTTCCAACAGAGAATGTGGATGTGCTTACTTTATACATACTGTGCAAAGTGACTACTAAGACTTTTGATTGTCTCAGACTGATGGATAGAAGGTCATGGACTGCTTGGATCTATATCCTGTATCAGAGTAATAAGTCATTCTGTTGAATATAATTTAAAAGGCCAATGAGAGGCCAAAAAAAAAAAAAAAAAAGGTTGATTACAGGATTTCACTATCCCATGTATTCTAATTTTTAAGTATGGCTTATGTGCTTAAAGTGACAATGAAACTGCAAAAAGTACACTTATAGAATACAATATAATTCAAGCTTTCCCATTTCCTCCCTACTAACATGCTCTCCTCCTGTCTCTTCCAGATATCCTGTATTTGAAATAAAAATGAACTCAAGAGAAGGTAGGTTATAAGGAAAAGCCCCAACGTGCTGTCTCGCAAAGAGCTTCTCTGCTCACCTTTGGACAAGTGATCTCGGTCTGCTGGATCATGATGAGAGCTGAAGCTATGAGGGCTCCCTGCCTCACGTAGTTCACAGGGTCATTTGTCATTGGTTCCAGCAAATTTATTGCTTCCTAAAAGCATTTAAAAGACAAAAACAAAAGTTGATATGGCTAAATTTCCAAGTGAGTTACTCGAAGTTAATATTTTAATCCAAAAGGGAACTAACAATTTTATTTATTTATTTACTTACTTATTTACTCATTTATTTTGTGACTGGGAACTGAGCTCAAGCCCTTGTGCTGCCAAGGCGGGAGCGGTACCACTCGAGCTAAATCTCTGCCCACTAACAAGTTAATTTAAGACTACCTGAACACAACAAACAGTTCAGAAGTAAGTTTCAATATGGTTGATATAGGTAAAAAAAGGTCATAAGGAAATCAGGACAGAAAAATTATTTAGAGAAAATGGTATTAACATTTGTTAAGTACCTATTATTTTTCAGGCACAGTACTAGGTATTTTGTGTGTTTTAGTCCATGTGATCCTATTTATCATAAAAATAAAAAAGCAGTAATAACCAACAGAAAATAATCTCTATG